>QOVD01003680.1:0-31214 GCA_003521225.1 Tuber microsphaerosporum | reverse complement strand
GGTCGTTCCCCAACCACCAGCGCAAGCCGTTGTCGCTCTCCCACCACCAGAGGAAGTCGTTGTCACTCGTCCACTACCAGCGCAAGTCGTTCCCCAACCACCTGCGCAAGTCGTTGTCGCTCCTACACCAACAGGTAAGTCGTTTTCGGAATAAGACACCTGCTTTTGGTTTTCACTTACAGACAACAGAGACATAGATTGGAGTGCCCTACTTGGACGTCCAAGTGCTGTGCGTATTACTTCGGTCCGGCCTAGTGGTGACGGGACTAACGCCCAGAACCCAAACCACTATCAGTCGCTTTACTGGCTTCCCCCTCACGTCAATGGAATAAAGTTTGCAGAGATAGATTCCTACGATATCTGTGGATTGTCAGCGATGATTGAGAGAACTATACAGGAAATCAGGATCGCCTACATACTTGGCGCAACGGGCGAAGGTCTTTGACTGCTGCGTCAACGACCTTCGCAGCCGATAACTTGGGTAGATTATGACTTTATCGAGAGCGATGAAACAGTAAGCGCCTGGCTCCTGTCGAACCCGGTCCTTGATGACCCACTCTATCTCTAGGTCTATTGCGATCGCATTGGAAAACTGGGAACGGCAATCAGAGAGGTGGCCACGCCACTGATGCCACCGCTGAGGAGGAACCAATATCTCCCTATTGATGTCGTCTCCCATTGGGCTGATGACCCGGCAGCACCTATAGGCCAAATGCATATCCGCGCGCCAGAGCCTGACGTGGATGATGGTGACGGGGATGGTGACGGGCAGTATGATGCAGCCGAACTGGAAGAGCAAGGAGCCTTTTACTTCCCACAGGGAAGACTTTCTTTCTCATTATCAGCCCTGGATGCGAGGAGGGATGCGAGGGCAACATGTGTAGCTAGGTGTCCCCCGATCGAGAAGACATCGAATGCCCTGCAAATCGTATTCCCCTGGCGATCATATCCTTAAACCGACCGAATATGCAGGAGTCATCGAATTTGAGATAAGATCTTATCCGAGGTGACTTGGTACTGAAGCCTCGGGCCAAGTCCGATCCAGAATGCAGCAGTGAGGGTAAGTCTACGAGACTGCTTGAGGTTCTATCGCTAGTCAGGTTTTGAATCGCGAGGAGGAGCGGAAGCGTGGTGCTCGGTTCAATGACGAACGCAGCTATAAGAGGCTATGTGCGAATTTCATTGGAAGAGTGTGTATGGTGACACGCAGATCGATTGTCTACCTAAATCTCTAGTATTAGTGGTTTCGTTTAGTATTTAGAATTTCATGTAGTTGTTGAATAGAGAGATGTTTTCATTGCTGACATGCGTCTTGCCATATCAAGTCGAAGTCGGCGTAACGCAGCCTAAGAGGGTGAGGCTCTAAGATGATATCTTATCAATCCTCCATCTCAAGGGACGCCAAGAGACCCCGTTCTGCGTCTCTCAGGCAACGACATCTCTTGGCGTCGTGAACATCGTGAGGCTTAAAAGTTTATTTCACATTTCATCAAGAGACGCGATATGTATAGATTTCCCTAATCTATTGACTGTTACTGGCACAATGGATCGAGCTGCTCTCTGGGCCCTCACAGCAATACAGCAGTCCGATGAGTGGGATCGTGGGCCAAATTCAACGTAACGATTTCCCAGGGTTCACTGATTGTATACCATCGTAACGCTCTTTGCTTGTACACCCTACTACTAGAAGGGCGACCAAACATGGCAGCGCACTCACACGGCGTCTGATACATCTATCTAAAGACCCCCTTCTACTCCACCTTCTTCTCAATACCATTATCGCTCTACTTGCCAACACCTAGCACATGGATATTGGCCATCCGCACCCCAGGCTCTGCTCTTCTGTCACCTTTTTAAACCTTAAAATCGTTCCTCCCGGAAGATTTGTCGCCTGCCAACAAGCGAAGACCTCCCTGGCAAAAGGCAAGGTAATTAAATACCACCCAATCTTTGACTAGCAGACAGTATTAATCTCTTGTTTCTATCTAGAGAACCAGCTGCGCCTGACGCTGAGCCAACGCAAGCCAGTGCTGTAAGTTTGGAAAAGTAAGTGCAATCCTTCCTATCATTAGCCAGTAAGCAATATTGACATTTTGATCTCGTGCAGACGCCCGGCTATCCAGCCTCACGAAATTGAGGCGAGGAGGAGTAAACGCAAGCCTCCCCCTCATGCCTTCGCGGAAAGAACTTAAGCAATTATTCATTCTTACAAAAGAAACATACATTGCGAGACATGGAGCAAAATATTAGCCTTCATGGCCCTGTCAAATGTCGGAATCGGATGAAAACCCCCATTTTGAGCCAGACGTGTAAGACACTGAGTAAGTAAACGATAGCCTGCTAGAACTAACAATGTCAAAATGCTGTAAACTAACTCTTCTATTTCAGAGGGTGCTAAGGCGATATCATATGTGCTAAAAGTTGGCGTGGATTCAAGAATCCCCAGGAACTGAGCGGCCCCTACAATACCAGGCCTCGTGAGATAAAGGCCTGCATACAGGTGCGCTCAATGGATCCCAGGTGGTTAACCGACCCTCAAATCGCGTCTATCGTTGTCTTCGCCAGCTCCCTTAGGCCTGTCCAGTCACACATCAAGCTTATTAAAAACAAGCACCATGCGGACGACGTCAAAGAAGTCCATCAGCAGCTGTGGGTGTTGGTCAAGGACATGGCTAAGAAATTCCAGACAGCGAATGAGTGTGAAAACGGAAAGCGCGCTGGTGATGGCGCAGTCGCTGGACCTGCGAGTAAGTGATTTTCCCGATTGAAGTTCAAATGCTCCCATATTAACACATTTGCACAGTAGTGTCTTCCGTCGCGACATTTGGTAATGGCTCACGGGTTATAAGGATTCACCTCTTTCACTGAACGAATGCTCCTAATGCTAGGCATCCGTTCCTTTGCCACACCTCGTCCGCTACCAACTCCAAACGTGGAATTGCGTGGGGAGTCCTGGCATCACTGAGCATGCAAGGGCTGTTCGAGCTTGTCAAGGTGCAACGTGTGGAGAAGGCAATTGGATGCCCTCAATATCTCATCAGTGTGACAGGAGATGGCAGCCGGGCATTTTACCTCGCGTACCCGCAACTCCTCTTCCTCTCCAAGAGCTTATCTTTCTGAACGAAGAAGTTGACATTCAGGCATCGCTCCTTGCCAACGATGGCAGATATCCCTTGGACTTCATGGTCCTGTAATCGTGCGCCGACGTGGGAGAGGATGGCAGCCAAATGCCGAAGCCAGCAAACAGGACATACCCGTAGTTTGACCCCAAGGGCTGGGATCACACTAGGCAAACAAGAGATTCCGTGAAGGTTACACAAGAGGAGGAAGAAGACGAAGAGAACGAAGAGAACGACGATCAGGAGTGTGGGGGCATGGGTACGGGGGAGAAATCCGGGTTGGACTGGGCGGAGTTGGATGAAATAGGCAAGGAAGAAAACGAAGAGAAGGATGACAACTCAACCAACGACCACGACTCCACTACCAACGACCACGACGACCATGATGACGAGGAGGAGGAGGTGGTGGAGGTTGTGGATAATTCTCAGGAGCGCCAGCAGGAGAGCGCAATTGTGATCGCAAAAGTAAGTTTCTACGCTTTAAGTTAACATAAGATCGAAATTCAATCACTAAAATACCGGAGTAGTATGGCGGACAAGGGCACTCGACACAATCCGGCACGGCAAGGCTAAGCCATTGGGATCGGAATGAGGAATTGGAGGAGAAGCCGGCGAGCTCTGTGATGCCATCTGATGCTGAGCAGATCAGATACATTCTGGAGGCTGTCAATAATTGCCCCTGGATATGGCGACTCCTGACGAAAGATACCCGCCGGGGTGTTGGGCTCGATGGTGTCATAGACAGCCCTCCTGCTGGCCCCTCAGGCACTTTCGCGGAATGTCTGGCTGCCCCCTCTCCCCCACGATCCCCATAGTGACTCCGGCTCCCAGAACCCCATATGCTGGGACTATTGCTCCAGCTTCGATGACGCCGAATGCTGGGCCTATTCCGCCGCCTTCCACAATGCCCAATCCTACGATGCTCCCCATGATGCCCCCGAGGCCCATTGCCCCCCTCTCCCCCATCAACCCCAAAGTCCCTCCGCCTCCGGGGACCTCAGATGGTGCGATGAGTGCTTGAGCTCCGACGGCTCCGAATGCTGTGTCTATTCTGCCGCCTTCCACAACCCCGGCTCTTGCAACGCTTCCTACTATTCACCCTGCCCTCATAGCTCCTCCGGCACCTGGCTTCCAAAAAGTCGCCACGGCGGGGGGCACGAAAATGCAAAAGCCGAAGGTAGACCGACCAAGCCGCCGGATTGCTAAAAAATGATTTCGGTGTTTGGAGTATGTCCCCTGCCTTTTTTTGTTTCTCAAGCCATCTCTGATTGTGATTCTGTTTGGCCGTTGGAATGTCTGGAATTGTCTCTCCGGCGTAGTGTGTTTTGGAGCTAGTGTCACAGTAATCACAGCATTGCGCCCTTGCTTTAGCGTCTTATACCTATTGTGATCTCTCGCGCCAGGCACCATGGAAGATAGTGATGCCCCTTCCCCCTTACTCTGGCATCGGTGACTCCCAGCTTCGCCTCGCCGCAGCAGTGCTCGTCCTTAAAATTCTTGTGGACTCAGCGCGTCTCGCTTTTTCGATCCACACCCAGACTGGGATCAGGGGACCGTGAATCCTGATATCTGTATCTTCAGTGGTGTTGATTCGACTTCCGGAGATGAGGTTTTTTTTTTTCCCTTGTTCAAATCGTTTTTGGGGGTGGCATATGTCTCGCCAGAATTAACGTCGTTAACCGATACTCGTTGTGGCTAGATTTCACCCAGCCTGCTAGCTTAGCGACACCCATCTCGTCGAACCTTTTCACACCAGAAACTCGAAACTACGATAATTGAGCATGTATAGATAACAAAGATAATGTTGAGGAATAGAAAACCACATTCCGCAGGCGTAACTTTGCATTCAATACCGACTAATTGTCTGTGATGATCCATCTCCCCGGCCCTATGTCATAGCGTATAAGACCTGATGCGTCTTGTGGAACCCATGATAAATTTGTAAACTCCAGCTCTTTGCAATACTCGAGATCTATCCAATTCTCCTACATCCCGATATCCTGATAATTCTCTTGCTTAACGATCACTAACCGTCTAGTATTGCACCATGCCTAGGGAACAAGCCAATTCACGCAGTCAACCGACTCCCTGAGTAGGAAACCTGGCCCGGCATAGACGCGACGTCGTACTGGATTCCATGGAATCCAGTCAGCTAACTCCGCGGATGGGCAATCAGAATAGGTGTAGACGCCACATCGTTCCAGATTCCATGGAATCCACCAGTCAGCCAACTCCAGGAACACAAGCAAGCAATCGGAACGGGAGTAGGCGCGACATTGTACCTGGCAACAGGGGATCCGGATCCGGAACACAGCAGAACCAATCCGGCCCCTTCCCGATGTCAAACTACCAACCATTACGTCAGAGCCCTTCTCCGGGGCCAAATGAAACCAGTGTTCTCGTAAGGCCACCCAAGTGCCCCTGGAGATCAACAATACAAGCCAGGGCGGATATTGAACCGGAAACGGAACCCGATGGACAAGAGTATTTGCAAACAGGTCGTTTAAGGAACAATATCAGCGATGCATACTAAAACCTAGAAGACAGGAATGAAACGGGATCAGATACTGCGCTTGATACACAAGAGCTCGATCTTGAAGAAAGCCCAGCATCCATGCGGCGTCATGGCTCACAGGTGCTGGCCAACCGGGAGACAGTGGCCTGACGACTGTGAGAATTTCAACCACTTCCAGATCACAGGAAGCATCTCTTGTCAGGCAGACGGGAGTGGCTCGTGGACGCATAATCCGTGGTGGAGCCTACAATCCACTGAAGTTCCTCTCTTCTAGTACCGCACAATATTCGTCTCCGCTGGCCACCCATAGTATCACCACGTCTGGCGTCAGAAGCTCGAGTCCCCCAGGTGAACGGTGCGCGCCACGTGACGGGCATGTGGGGCCGACCGTGGACTCGTGGCGAAACACGGTGACAGGGGCACAAAGGGGAATATTAGGGAAGGCGATGGCTCTGATGGTCAGGTACACCCTTTTCGATGACCCACTCCAGAACACCCTTGGTTTGATGTCACAGTTGTACACGGTTTGGATTAAGGCGCAGGATGTGATATCTGACGCATGGTATATTGAACTGTCAGAGAAGAGTGTAAAGCAAGTAAGTCGACCTAGGCAGCCACGATACCATGCAGAATAGGGTATTAACAACGAAAGCTTCGTCAAAATCACACATTGGTCAGAGCGCAGTTACTGTACCATATAAGGGTGAATATCGAAAGGATGTACCATCTTTACAAAGATCCTACTGCTATTGCGCGAAGGGTTGATTACCTCCTAGAAGGAGACAGGTTCATTTGCTCACCCAATGGATATGAGGTTCGTCTCAAGTGGTTTATTAAGCTGACAATGTGGCTGACTGTGAACTGGGTGTAGGACTTAACGTTCAGGTTCCTTGCCCCTCTCATTGCTGACTCGATATACAGCAAGTATTTTGATGGGATGAAAATGCAAGTGATGCTGGACCAGGGTTTTTTGAAGCGGATCAAGGGTACGATAATCTGCCTGACGTGTACAATGCAGTGCCATGCACTGCGGTTATGGCAAACCGGGATATATAAGACCCCACCTCACTTCAAGCATAATTTAGTTAGAGGTAAGAGCGTCTGAATTTTGGGGTGTGTTATAAAAGACCAAGAGGGCTAATAGATGACCGAAACGCAAGACCTTTTCATTAGGCAAAAAAATAGGTGGCCCAGGTTTGCAAAGGAGAAGCGGGAAGCATTATTGTGAATCTTCGTCACACAATCTCTCGAAGGCTTGAGAATCAGCATAGCGTCGGGCAGGGGCGGCGTGAAGGCTTTACGGACGACAACGACGCCATTTACGCAGAACTGGCGCGTCAGCTAGGTGGCGAGAGTCACGGACAACCTGCGATGCGAAGGCAAACACCAATTGACACGCTAGTCCAAAGCCTAGGATGGGGCCAAGATGGCCTGGATCAGTCACAGGAAAGAGACACGTCATTGGATTTCAGCGAGATTTCAGTTGATTTGGAGTCTAGGTTTCTAGATTTCAGATCCAGCCAGTGTAGAAGACGGATGTAGCCAGGCTGAGGAACCAGGACGGGCGAGCGCAAGGAACTCTGGTTCATCCAGCCGCCTATCACTCAGCTTCGAGGATTCTCAGCCCAGGAAGGCTCCATTGGTGGAGAGTGGTAATGTACAACAAGATGCCGAGGGCGGGCAGGATGAAGTGGGCATCGGATGAGGTAATTAGGAGAATTTTGGGCATGTAGAGTTATTGAAATAGATTTAGATTAGGCAATAGTGATGTGACGAGAATCAGAGGGGTATCGGCTCGGAGAGTAGAAATGCGAAATATTAGCAAGTGACGTCCAGCTGACAGGAAAATAATAAATGAAACTTCATGATGTAATAGGGTAGAGGACGCAACACGGAGATAAACAGCGGGACTGCGTCTAAAATATGTGTGAAGAATGGGAGGGCAATCCCAAGGCTATCAGGAAAAAGGAGTCTAGCATCAAACGTTATCGGGAGGGTATCCAGACGGCAGAGAGTTGCCTCTGGAGGGGACGAGCGAGGATCTGGATGCTTCACGAAGAGGTGAAAAATCCAGACGGAACAAGTATTAGATAAGAACATCAGGAAGAGAAGGCTAGACGGTCAGGGACGACGAGAAGGCGTCAGGAAGAAAGGCAAGGTTATCTGACGTCGTCAGGAAGCAAGAAGCGAGGGTCAAAAGTCATCAGGACGCACAGGACGGAGGGGTCTGTTTCCGGAAGGAGTCAGGACGCGGAAGCACACAAAAAAGATCATCCGGATGTGACGCCGATCTGACGTCACATCCGGAGTGAAGGATTACGTTTTGGTCCTCCTGTGCGTCATGTACCTCAGACCCACAGGATGCAAAGTAAGATTTTTGCTGATATGTGTTATGCGCCAATACGCGAATATGCTTCAAGTGGTAATTGATTATACTCTGAGATGCACAGAGCAGATTAGTGGTGGGACACTCAGGTATGATAAGTCCATGATCACTTACCTGTATAGTACTAAGATCTATTATTAGGAAGCACTCCCCGCAGGCTCGACGGTAGTCCCTGTTATCAACTTGTCTGACCAGACTCACCTCACAAACTTCTCGAGAGATAAGAAACGGTGTCTGGTACATGTAAGATTGGCAATATTCTTTCCAGGAGGCGAAACCCCCCAACAAAGATGCCAATCCTACTACTTGCTTTGCTGCCTGTGCCACCAAAACTGAGTCATAAATCAGTCCAGCCCAATGAAATCCAGCGGCAGATGAATGCTGATGCTCTTCAGGCTGTCTTCAATCTCATTCTGGCCCTATTGCAGGAGATTTCCAAAGACTGCGCCATGATGGACTGGGCTGATGGAATAATGCGGCTATGTTTTCCAATCTTGTTAGCCTGGATTGCTGACCTTGTTGAGCATACCACATTGCACGGAACAACCAGTAATTCCTGCCCGCCGTGTGAAGTTCCGGTTACAGAACTTTGTCAGGATCTACAAAACATATACAAGCTTCCGGACTATGCCGATTTTGAGCAAAAGACAAGTGAGCACAAATAGACTCAAGCCACCTATATCGCGGACTATTTTCATCAAATTGGGGTGAAAATGGACCGCAATGTATTCTCTGGACTCTCCCAAGTAAACCCCAATAACCTTCCGAAACCCGACCTTTGATTCAACACCTATCTCAGAATTTGTAAGAATATGAAGACATGGATAGAAGGATTCCTGAAAAAGGATAAACGGAAGCGGGCATTCGATAATATCTAGAAAGAATAGCTACCTTATCCTAGTTTCTGTGCAACAAAAAAGGATTATCGAGAAGTCACGAAATGGCAGGGCAAGGAAATGCAAAACCTTGGCCCTGTATTTCGGTTGTATTGGCGTCCGCATTGCGAGATCTGGATAGTTCTCAACAACTGTCCTTCAAGCCGGCATTACAGTGCCTCTGCCCACTGATTGATTTCACTCTGATGACTCAGTATCACAGTCATGCGCTGGAGACGCTCAGGTAAATGGAACTGTATCTGTGGACTTTGCACAAAACAAAGAACCTTTTTCTCAAGTTCCGTACAACTAAGGCTGTACGCGTACAGGCTGAACGTCTGGATCGGGAATTGAGGGAACGGATTACCACTGAGCACAGAACTTGGGTCAGCACTAGATCCGCCGCCAAATTGCATCGGCCACTGTGCAAAGCCCGGATTAAAAGGGCCAATCAAATGGCACAATTGATATAGCAAGAAAACCACTTCAATTTTGTTGAGGAGCGTTATATAGATCGCTTTGTACAGCATGTGCATCATTTTGGGTCTGTACCGATGTATTCTACATATATCGGCGAGCTGGTGCATACTGAGCAGATCAAGAAAGGCTACCACATATCAAATAAAAATGAAGCGGCACGACAGATCTTGGCACAATACTGCTGGCAACACTCTATTGAAATGAGATTATTGACAATAGACCTATTACGGACCCCAGGCGATGTGGTTGGAACTAGCAACGTCAATGTTTCTAGTTCCCGAATTGGTATAGTGACCTGCCTGCCCCACCGGATGTCACGGCAAGTCCTGAAAGTGTGGACCCTGAATCTCGCCACAGTTTTCGACCATTCCCGTGAATTAGAGATTCCCTATAACGACTTGGCTGCGGAATTGGTTAACTCCATCCACAAGGCTGTGACTGATGAACGGCAGCTCCCAGTTTACCCCAGCAAACTGAAATTCTGTATGGCTGAGCTATTCACACAGCTCGAAATTCCTCTTCTAGACTTTCAAGAAACTAATATCTTCCAGGTTCATCGTGGGCGCAGTTCATCAAAGAAGTCATTCCGAAACTCTGTTGCCAGAAATGTGTGGATATGGATAAAGGCTGGGAGGCCATATATGTTGGGTGATCATCGCGGACGGGCCGTGGAACGCTTGGTAGGGCTTTTTAAGATAAGAAATATGCGGACGGGGGTTGCAACTCAGCTAGCATTTCTCCATGCAGTTGATCTGGTGAACGGTGGAAGACTTCATTAGTCAAGTGGGCATATACGGTTCTGCAAGTGATGCAATGGTCGGGATATGAGGTTAATCGATATTGGAGTCATGGTTGGGCAGGCCCCTGTGCTTGCTCATTGGGATGAGCAACGACTAGTAAATTAGCGGATTGATCTGCTAACATTTAATGACATTTATTGATACTTTCTAGGTACATATTTAGTCAGAAGATAGAAATAGAAACCTAAAATATTAAAAACAAAGAACTATAAATTCAACAGACAAGCCAGCCTGGATCTGGATAGAGAGAACACTCTCTGGGAGAAGCGGCGGAGGATGGTTTGGTAAACTTAAAATGGTGGGGATCAGCCAAGGGACACAGTGGGACGGAAATATCAAGGTCCCCGGCATGAAGAATACAAACACAGTCGGTAATCCGGTAGTAGGAATTCAGAGTCCTGGAGGCCCCTTGTGTTCGGCTTCTTCCTGCCAGAGACTTGAATGAACGTCAAGTATCAGGAGGCCAGCAGGTGAATCTAGTTGGCGCACGATGGCAGGATCAGGGACAAAGCATAGTGGGTGGGCGTGAAGGGGCTGTCAGGCCTGATAAAAAGAGGATGGCAGTTGGGAGAGGCATGTAGGCGGGGAGGGGTGTGGAGCACAGCATAACGAGTGTCTGGAGAAAGGAAATTGGTGTTGCAAGGTAGTGGGCGCGATTGGGTAACAAAGCAAGAATCCGGAAGCACCAGGCGTCAAGAGCGAGTCCGATTTGCCAGACATCAATTGCCTTTTGTCGGAGATAGGGGGTGGAGGATGGGTTAGAATATGCAAAACAGTGGGGATCAGCCCGAGATCAGCGGACGAAGTCAGACGGAAAAATAAACGTTCTTGGCATCAAGAATAGGAACATATTGGGGGATCCTGCAGTTGGAATTCCAAGTCCAGGAGCCTCCCTGTGTTTGGCTTCTTCATGCCAGGAACTTGGATAAACTTGTAGTGTCAGGAGGCCAGCGGGTGAATATAGTCGGCGCCCGACAGCAGGATCAGAGACAAAGAATGCGGGGGTCGGCATGCAGGGCAAGGACCTCTGTACATGATGGGAAGAACAGGGCAGCGGGGAGAGGTATGTAGGTGGGGGTGGTCTGGAGCACAGCCTATGAATTGTTGGGAGAAAGGAAATTGGCGTTGCAAGGCAGTAGGCGCGATAAGGTAAGAAAACAAGAATCCAGACGTACCAGGCGTTTGGGACGAGCTGGGTGGACGTCAAGAGTCGGGACCCTGATACGGTTTGCCAAACATGAATTCTCTTTCTGCTGATGTGACTCCCCCAATTTGAACCCCTGCATCCATCCAAAAGAGCAGACTCTATGAAGTGCCACCAAGTGCAATTAAGTTGCAATTACCCACTAGCGCACTGGCCAAGAGTTAGTTTCTGGGATGCACAGGGAGATAGTTTGCACATATTCAGGATGCAAACAGGGGTCTCAGTATGCATAGGATGCAGCAAAAAGTACACTTTTTTCTTTTGCTAACTAGTATAAACTATTAATTCAGGACAAAAAACGGCCCTTTCATTACTTAATCCAAATCCTGATACACATGTATCCTACTTGTCTTTCTACTCTTCCTTGGCATCAGAGTTTATTCTGACATTCCGACAAGACTTACCTGACTTCTTTAGCAAATCTATGATGAGGGTATCCAGAGCAGCGCGGAAACAACAATATTGGCCTTTGCTAAGGGTGTTGAATGTTGCTTGGAACCCTGAGAGGATAATGTGTCCCACTCTCTCCGTCCTAACTTGGTTCTACAAAGCTTCTCCAGCCTGCCTGCAAGATGTGATATTTCTCTCCTAGCACTTGTGGAGAATGCACTGACCAACTGAGCAGTATCTCCTCCCCGCCACATTCTGTCCAACTCCAGTGAGGTTGAGCTCAGTCAGGAAGGCGGTCATAGTAGTACAAGTTGAAGGGATGTTATAAACCAAACCAATTGGATTTTTAGTGAAACACACCAAATTAAATGGGCACAAGGCTAGCCGGAATTAGGCGGGAATGTTCATGGCATGCAGAATAAGATGGGAAATCCCAAAATATATAGAAAATAACGATAAGTAATTATTCTATCTCTGGAAAGGCCCAAATAATAGGTACTTAAACTAACTATATGGGAAATGGCAACCAAAAATGGAGAGCCACTAATGCATCTAGTGAATAACCGTCAGGTATGGTTTTACATTAAAAACGAAGTAACAGAGCCCATATGAGCAGGGCACAAGTTTATTCAAGAATTTACACAGTGCTTTACCGTGACATAGAAGTAAGTGACCTAGAAGACATCAACAAAGACCGGGCTTCCAAGGTTTGTTTTTTCTAGGAGTATGAGGAAGGAAAGTAAAGAGATAAATCACTTGACAAACTTACTTTTACGAGGTAGAAACCAGTGTTATCTTATCAACTGTAACACATTTCTTTTTCACTGGGGACAAGTTGGAATTTGGTAAAGATACATTAGCAAAAAAAGACACTCCTTCTGATACATCAGCGTTGTGTCCTGACGCAAATGACGTACATTTCAGATTTACTGTCTCCTGTGCATCCTGTGCGATGTCGCAACCTTCTTCAACATCAGGAGCGTCCGGATTTGTGTTGCGACAGTATTGAGTGTCCGGAGCTAAGTTGCCAAACAGGGTTACCTCCGGGGCTTTTGGAGACACACTAGTATCCTTCACAACACTATCGCACATCTGGACTCACTATCATGCTCACTCTTTCAAAGCACCACTATGAATACCACCCATACTCAAGCCTTCCCTTATTCAGAAAAAGGGGTTTGTCTGCGCAATAATCAAAAGAATAGTATGTTTACTAGGTAAAACAGCCACTGTACTCTTAATCTTAATTTTGCACTAAAGACACCACAGTATAATTGTATTTGCAGAACTTAATCTTTAAAAGAACCAAAATGCCAGCTTACTCTAGTCTGAAATAGTGATACTCTGAGTCTCCTTATACTCTTCTCTGCTCCGAGTCTTAAGCACAGTTTATTGTAGTCTCTCGGCACATAGCCAGCAACACAACACCATTCTGCTATTCTCACCCAACTCTTACAACACCAGGCCCATAATTCTGATGCACCAGAGTCCTCCACAACCAGTGCCCAAATTCTACCTCTGATACCTGCATCATGCTTGGCTCCATGCCAGCTATATACCAGTATAAGATTCATCCTCACAGCAGTATTATTTATGGAGTTACCCTGATACCAGGTTTTGTAATATGTTTAGTGAGCGTTAACTTGAAACCCAGATTCCACCGGCACCTTAAGTGCACTTGCGAAGTTCTTTTCGGATACTATTCTACCCCTTCCTGCCTATTACTCACCCAAAGGACGTCTCCATACGAGTACTCTCCATGGAGCTACAGTGTCTTCCAAACGAGCAGTCTTTCTGCCTGGCAGTTTTTGCCCTCTTGTAAATGCTAACTTTAAACCCAGAATTCACCAGCATCTTAAGTGCAATCGTGAAGCCCTCTCAGGACACAGTTTTACGCCCTTTTACCTACCATACCCTGAAAGGCCGTCTCCGTATGACCATTTTCCATTTAGCTACTGAGTGTTCTGAAGGAAGAGACTTTGTGCTAGGCAATTTTAGATATTTAGCGAAGGTTGACTTTAATGCCAGATTCCACAGGCAGGTTAACTACAATCATAAAGCCATTTTAGGAGACGCTTCTATGCCTTTCTACCTACCATACCCTCAATGGTCATCTCATATGAGAATTTCCCATTGATGTAGTAAGCGTTCTGAAGGGAGAGTCTTTGTGTAAGGCAGTTTAAGAAATCCCACGAAGGCTGACGTTGAAGCCAGATTCGACTGGCCGCTTATTTGCAATCATGAGCCCCTTTTAGCAAACATTCCGACATCTTCCTACCTATCATAATCCCAAAGGTTGTCTCAATACAACCATTTTCCATCGAGGTACCTAGTGTTCTGTAGGGGAAGCCTTTATATCCGGCATTTTTAGACATCAAGCGAAGGCTGACTATGAAGCAAGATTCCACTGGCAGCTTAACGGCAATCACCAAGCCCCTTTAGAACACCGTTCTCGGCCATTATACCTATCATACCCCTAAATATCGTCTCCTTACAACAATTCCACATATATCTACTAAGCCTTCTGGTGGGAGAGCGTATGTGCCAGGCATTTTTAGACATCTAGCAAAGGCTGATTTTGAAGCCAGATTCCACCAACAGCATAACTGCAATCATGAAGCCCATTTAGGACACGGTTCTACGCCTTCCTACCTGCACTACCTACCAAGGTCATCTTCATACCACAATTTTCCATTCAGCTATCGAGTGTTCTGAAGGGGAGGTTTTTGTGCTAGGCATTTTGAGACACCTAGCGAAGGATGACTTTAAAGCCAGATTCTATCAGCTGTTAATCTCCAATCGCGAAGCCCTTGTAGCACCTGAATGTACGCCTTCCTCTCTACTATACCACCAAAGGAAGGCTCTATATGACAGCTCTCCATTGAGGTAGAGTCATCTAAAGGGGGGGTGATTATACTGGACTTTAGAGAAGTTTGGTGTACCCATGAGAAAGCATGTATTTATATTAGAATCAGAAGAATAAATAGAGTCAATTTACCTGAACGTGATAAGATTCTGGATTGTGACCTAGGTCAGTAGCAGGTAAAGGGTAAACCCTTAACTTCTTTTTAGAAGAGGTGGTAGAAGTTCTAAACTCTTCCAGAATTGAAGGTAGTGAATCATAACTCGTGCTGAAAATACAAGTTGCGTTCAGAGCTTACTGGAGATTTTTGACATGTTGGTGATTGCGTCCTGACAGATGCATGGCGTCAGCTCGCATCCAGAGTAAGAGTTTGCTTTTTGGCATCCTGTAAATCCTGTGTATCAGATGCTCAGAATACATGTTAATATTTTTGCTGATGTACTATAAGTGACAAAGTTACCTTTGGGAACTTGAAGGGAGACAATGAGTCAAAAGCTTTGATTTAAGGGTAAGTTATTCTATATATATCAATTAGTATCACTTAAGAAAGACCTCAGAACGGGTCATTTTGAATATTAGGAATAATAGATAAGACTTACCGGTATGGTTGGTATGAAATGTGAGTGAGACTGTATGATTGCGCAAAAGAATTAAAGGCTGTGGATAAAGATATCATTGAAAAGAGAACAGTTTCCTTTGGAGGTCAAAGAAGTACAATGAAAAGCTGTAGGATGTTTGGAGGTAATGAAGAAGAAGAAGAAATCGACAAGGGCAGGGTAGAGAGGATCTAAATAAGAAGAAATAACACACTATTCAAGTTGTTAGTCATAGTATCACGTGTTGTAACAATTTCAACCAATGTGAAAGAGACCACTCAAAATCATATCTGGAATTTTGAATGACATTCGGTACATGTACATATGAATAAAACTGTATGATTACCGTGAGATAAGCATGTAATAAGGAAAGATTGAGCACTTGAAAAAGTATGTCAAACACACATAAACCAACTTTTCAAGAAAGCATTAAAGTACAATACTGTAATAGTTAGGCTTGTAACTACGTCAGCTTTGTTGGTGTAGTTTGGGAAAAGAATATTAGTGTATTTGAACACTTGATCTTGGGTTTGGCCCTTCCAGAGTCTGCAATGGGCTGAAGTAACGGAGGTTATGAGTACTTTTCTAATTGTTTGCACCATAAATATAATAACACAAGTGGAGAGGTTCTCACGATAAAAGGCAGTGGACTTAGTGTGCATTTGGATGTGAAAAGGGAATCTTCTGACAAAGAACAGACATAATCTGTACTGTCATTTACGATATTGCTCAGGAATAGGTGAGACAAAACACAGCAGGAAGACCTTTGAATTCAAAGAAGTATTGCAAACAGGTGATACAATCATGATCCATCTTGATGTTATTCAATATTTTTTCTCCCTTGTCAAACCTCCAATTACTAACAATGCAATATGACGAATTTCATCCAATTTGTACTTTTAGTATCCAATCTATCACTACAGAACAGTTCCTGCCAAGGAACTCGTTATTCAATTACCACATCTGGTCATTTACAAACTGTGATCAGCCTGACAAAGTATGTTTTATCTTAAATCTCGTGTGTGCTGTTTATCAAATCTAAATTCTTATAGAATAGTACAAGAGTCTCAATGCCCGTACTGCAGAAGAAGATACAAGTCGAGTACATGGTACAGGAATTATATTGAAAAAGCACATTCTGACTTTCTATAGTCTCAGAAAATACTAGAATGTCCTATTTGCACCGAAAAATGTCTACTCCAAACTTCACAGCCAGCAGCTAAGTCTAGCCTGATCTCCAATCCATACAGCAAAGAATCTGATACAATTACATAAATATGGCTGAAAACAAGACCAAAATCTAGGCAAACACTGTCAATTCTGACATCAAAATCGACAACGATTTGGACACTGAGAAACATACAACATGTGTTGGACAACCTATACCAAAGACAAACCCTACAGCTGGGAGACCAATACCAGATATTGTATCGCAGGAAAGATCTAAAGATATGATGTAGTCACCATTCAGATGCTAGACTGACTTTAAGCTTGCTCACTGGTTTATTAAAGCAAAGGTATCAAAGACTCGTATTGAAAGATATTTCAAGAAGGACTTGGGACCTCCAGACATTAATATTTAATCTGCCTATAGGCTCCTTGATAGTGCTGATGAGTTGGGATCAGGTATGGGGATCAAGAGTCAGAAAGAGGGGTCTGTATTGTATAGCAAAGCTGTTGGTTAATGCATCCCTACAAGATCCAATTCTAACTAAATATAAGAAATTGTTGACCAAGAACACAAGGAAGCTTTCTTAACCCATAAATTCTTTTTCCGTAATCCAATTGATTGTGCTAAATATTGACAAGGTGAAAGGTGTTTTGCTCAAGATATGGCTTACGCCCTAGTAAAGGAATAGAATAGCGAAGAACCACCATACCAAGTATTGTCAAAGATTTACACCACTGATTGCTGGTAGTTACCCCAAGTGTATACAAATGTGACTTTCCACAGCACTTTCATCCTATATATTAGGACACAAAATTGACACCAAGCAGAAGCTGGATTGCCTGATAGAGCAACACTAATATCAATTATATGTGCCTCAACATCACTTTTTCGACCAATTTCTCATGTGATACGAAAGCCTGGCCAATCTAGATGTCAATTTGGAATAGCATATCAAGAATGGGGAATAAGGCTTCAAAACATGAAACTTTCCATTTGCCGATTTGCACATTTGCCTTTCTCGCTGAGGATTCTCAGTGTAGCACCGAGCGATCCACAACACAGACACGTCCACAATGAGATTCTTTACGATTTGATAGAAGCGATCATTGTGCCAATGGTTATGCTGGGCAACTCTAGACTTGAGATTGAATGTCCTGATTGAAAGCTTTGATTATGTTTCTTACATCTCTTAGCTTGGATTATGGATCACTTGGAAAATGTCACATTTTTGCACCAATTTCAACAAAATTATTATGCTTTCTGCGAGGTTTGACCGAAACAGTTCAGATCCCTTTTGAGAAGTTCTGCGGCCAGACGAGATTACAGAAGATACGAATATCTCTTCAACACATACTTTAATAACGACCAGCATGCCAAGCAAGGACTAATGTATCCTAGTTTTAAATTGCATTCCAGTGGCTTTTGGGGGCTTCCGAACTTGCAATAATCTTACCTGCTCAAACCAGATATTCTCTGCATGGTGTACCTAGGAATGTTCGAAACATACCATATAAAATGGCTTATCAGATTTCTAAAGAAGTACAATCAGCTACAAGTATTCAATACTATCTGGAGGAGTTTAGCTTTTTATCCCGGCTATTCCCCACCAAACAAAGAGTACAATCAGATCTCCCGGTAGGCCAAATATGAGATGAGAAATCTAGTTATAGTAATGCTACCGGGTGTTGCAGCTTCTCTACATCTTTCAACTGCCACCAAATGTCTCATACTTATCAGAACTCTGACTGTATTCGATTGATTGTTGACTTTACTCTAACTTCAGAATATACAAGCCATACCTATTAGATGATTCAATATCTCAAATAGTACAAGCTTTTGATGATCACAAAAACAGTTTTAAAAAGTACTAAAAAGATAAGTTCACTACTAGGAAAGTGAGAGAGGTTACTGTGAGAATTTGGGGCAAAAATAGCAAAGTACTTAATCAACACAACCTTTTCGATGCTACCCCAGCCAAAAGACATCATATTGCAGATGAAAAACATTGCGATTTAGATGGAATAGTCCCAGAAATATATGATAAGAATATAGACTTTAACTTTGTGAAGATACATATGTTAAGTGATATCGATGACCATGTACGACGCTTTGGGAACATTCAAATGTATTCTACCAAGTCGGGAGAACCAAGTCACAAAACAATAATCATGGAGGGCTATCAGCAGTGAAATAAAACCGAACCGAGACATCTAATACTAGAATCATAGGGTATACTTGACAGCTTTAAAATCCATAAAATGAATATCCAAGCAGACCAAGTGCGTTTTATTCAGAATGAAGTAGACAACCAACAGCACAAATGGTAGGTTAAATCAGTCACTAAACAACCAACAGATTTCACACTGACCGTTGAAACATTTTCAGATTTCAATTAGAGTTTAGGGAATATTCTGCACCTTTTACTGAATTTATCATCGACGGAAATCGCCTGTGAATCAACAGTTGATAGAGATTCAGTTAAGACGTTTGTAGTTGAAATATATTGGCTTCTCCATGTCCTAGTCGAAAGCTTTTAGGATGCGTGAGATGTTATTTGGCACCTCCTTCGGTATACAGGATACCAGCTTTGGAGGTCAACAGGGCAGAGCAGGAATAATCATGTATGGGTATATTCAGGTAAAAGATGTATTTATGGGGCATTGAAAGGCTTATATTCAGCTCGCTTGGTATCGACAATATATTTTCAAGACCTAAGAACTGGTTTAGTGGATAGACTCATACTAGTAGACAGACTATTTATTGAGAATTCGGTGGAAATTAGTAAAGTCACTGCACTTGTAACAGTTACTTTGGGGAGGGAGGATGGGCTAAAGGGTACAATGAAGATCATTGTTGGCATCAAATGGATCATGGGCATCGTGCATGTAGTACCTCAGACTACTGGAACAGATAACAAACACTAGTATGGTAATAGTAGGATTGGTTTAGAAATATTTGATAAAATATATTGAAAAGTGGAGAGTAGAAAGAGGCAGTAAATTCATGCAAAAAACCTAACAAAGTTTGCTGTACAAGGGAGGCGAATGTGTGCTCAGGAGATGTCTAAAGCTACATATAGTAAACTAGCCAAGGTGTCAAATAAGGGTGATACACAAATGGTTAAGCGAATCATGAGGTCTCTAGATGGACAAGAGGAAGTACAAAGTGTGCAAGCTTCAGTGAGATGAAACAGATTCAGCATGCGTAAAATGGAAACAGGAATGCTGTGTGGAACCGGTGCAGGGGAAGAGAGTGCATAGTAAGATCTAAAGAATGTCCTCAGTGGCACAGAATCCATAACAGAGAAATCTGGGGGAAGAGAAAGCACCAAATGTGAAATAGGGTACAGAGTCAAGCTGCGATTTTTGAGGACATGCACAGAGAGAACGGATTTGTACAACAGCCAAAATATCATAGAAGAAAATCCCATGAAAAACATAGGTTATACAAGTAAGACCATTTGACGAGTGGAGCAAGCCAGTGACTTTAGATAAAATCAAAGGATAAATGGTGTCGAAGATATATATAGGGCATTCAGAAGGCCTCTTGGGCCATTGGAACATGATATGAATATGAGAGGGATAGGAGGGACAGGGGTAGGTGGTCTTACTAGACGGTACAGGTAAATAAGTATGTAATATATGAGGTTGAATTGTTTTTGCTGACATTACAACCAGCTGGTTTCAGTACCATGCACTCTTCCATGACAAATCCCAAGGGTAGCCGATCTGAGGCAACAGACTCGGCACCCCAAGACGGGGTGGAGCAGGAGTACCGCAGGGAGTAGACACCAAGGAATGAGGCCCGATAGGGGTGAGAGGAATCACTCAGTAGTTGGACAGCAAGCAAGGAGTTGAGGGTGGCCTTAACAGAGCAACTGGACCAGACCAGGGACAGGATGGTGGCTGAAGCCAAAGAGAAGAAGGGCAGAGGTGTAGACCTAATCCAGAAGTCCAAGACCCACCTACCCTAAGGATATCACAGTGTTTCAATGAAGCCAACCTTACCAAACAGAGTTCCCAGGAGATTGTGTAATACCAGAAAGCCAAGCTACTACACCCACTACTTCACCAATAGCCCAAACCTGCACAAGGTCATAGATGAGAAAAGGGTTTCCAACAATGTGCAAATGCTAAGTGAGGGAAATAATGCGAAAGCTTGGAAGAAGAGAGGAGCGACCTTGAACCCCCTTGACATAGACTGCCCGACTGCAAGGTTATTAGAAAGGGAATAGAGGGGAAAGGGGGAATGTAGTGTCATCTTGCTAGGCAATGAGGCCATCGGAGGAGGAGAGAGAGAAAGGGGTGATTGAAGATGATTCTCATAGTTCTGAGATTTCTATCGCCAGAGGTGTAGAGGAGATGGTTCTTGACTAACCACTTATCAGCTCTTTGTTTTTTGGTATTTTTTTTTATATCATGTATTTGTTGTTAGGTACAAGAACTCACATGTAGTGCTAGCTAATGCCATAAACAAAACGTTTATTCCAAACAGAAAATCTATCACCCAAATCTCCTTGCCCTTGGGTCAGAAAATCGACTCCACATTTTCATAAGCTAAAAATAAACAAGGAGAATAACAAATTCAACCTCAACAGGAAGATCTGGATGCCCAAGAAAACAAATCACTCAACACAATATCAAATAAAACGAAAAGGAAAAGACCACCAAAGCTGAAGCACAGGGGACTCAGAAGCAGGGGAGAACTGGAGAACTATGGAAATGGGGTGAGAGGAGAGTGCGGAAACCATCTCCGGAGAAATAATAATTTTCATATCCATAATGAACGCAGACAGGGACAGGAGAGTGTCCTTATTGGACTAGAGAGGGGAGACCACAGCGATTGAGGAGATGCCCTGTATCAGGAGCTCTCTAGAGTCGTAAGTGGACGGGGAGATGAGAACCACATTGCTAATGGTCTCTGGCTGCTTGCCACATTTATAACTCTCAGGGGTTTTACCACGCTAAAACCATTTGAGGTCGACTACAAGGTAGCTCTTCTGAGCTCTCATCTGGTGGAGGGATCCAGCAATGAACTTCCCATACCCCATAAACGGGTGGATGGACAGGCTGAGCGGGAAAGAATAGTAGCTGGGAGGGGGGGGCTAGTCTAAGTCAGTCATAAAGGAGGAGAGATTTAGATCTGCGCTTAGGTGTTTTGTAGAAGGCTCTCATTGCATCATGGCTGGGGAGTGGAAGGCTAGCACGGAGGAGGTGGTGGACGGCAATAGATGTGAAGGAGAGCTGCCCCAACAGTAGGAGGAAGTAATAGGCCATTAAGTCCACTGAGAGATGTCTCCTGACCTGTCGGACAGGATAAGGGGTACTCCAGTTGAGGGGCATGTACCTTGGCTGGAGTTTGGCACAGAGCAACATGTCAGAGTTGGGGACCCTGAATTTTATTAAAGACAGGAAGAACCAGCAGAGCCCGACAGTGGCTAGATTGATAAGAGACGTAGAGCAAACTACTCTCAGTGCAGTAAGCCAGCGGCGATGGGTGGAAATAAGAGCAATTAAGGAAAGGCAGCCATCTGCAGCAAGGATTGCAGTGGGGATGGACCAGAAGCAATTGGTGACCAATCGTTGTACTTGATGCCAGAAGGTGTTCATTCTTTGAAGTATAGTCTTGGAGCGGACTAGGAGGTCGGCCCTGTACAGTATGATAAGCAAGAAAAGGGAGACCGCAAGATGGTGGGTTAAATGAGAGGAGAGGCCTGAGCTGTGCGAGGAGAGACACCTGACTGAGGCAAAGACCACTTGCACCAGGGCCAGCCTTCTTGAGAAGTGATGGGTTGTAGCGTTAAGAGATGAAGAGGGCCTGTAGCCAGGGTATCAGATACACACCTTAAGAGAGAAAAGTTGCTTATCCAATGCGATCGGGGGTGGACTTGGAGAGCCCTTTGGGTCCATTTTGGAGTAGTGAGTGCTAGGGGACCAGTTCTGTTTTTGGGACCAAGAAGGTAGCCTTCCTATCCTCCGCCTTGCTTCCAATGCGGTCCAAGGTATATTGAAGGAAACAAACATTGTAATAATATGATATAGAACCAACAGTAATACAAAAATCATCAACATAGGAGAGACATACTCCCTTTGGGATGGAGATATGAAGGAAAGAAACATAAATAACAAACAACAAAGGGGAAATAGTTGAGCCCTGAAGGGTGTCTACTAAAATGGGAGAAACAACCCTATGAGACTCTTGCAATATAAGACAACAAGAGCACTAGGAAAGAAAAGATTTCACCCAGGAGACCAAGAATGGGGGGATGCCCTTAGATCAGAGGTCAGTACCAAGTATGGTGGCATCTACATTATCGAATCCGCTTTTGATGTGAAGTAAGAGAGAGGAAACCTTGAGCCTGGGCCATTGAAGAGTGGCGAAAGTATCCACTGTAGCTGTACATGCATCAAACCAGGAGAGAGAAGGTAGAGAGCCACATTGGTTAGAGTGGAGAAGACTGTTGGCCCTAGCCAGGGCTGCCAGCTTGAAGGCAGCAACCCTTTCCAGAGGTTTGGACATAGTCTAGAGGAGGACCTTAATGCGGAAGGAGGCCGGGGAGTCATAGGAGGCCTTGCCTGGCTTTTCCAGAATGACACCATTGGCATTCTTCATGGAGGTAAGATGATAGCAGAAGGAGAGGAGAGGGAAAAGGAGGTCATTGAGAAGGTAAGTGGCAACAAGATGGACCCTTTTCCATATTGAGTATGGGATGGTATCAGGGCCTGGGGTAGAGTAGGAGAGCATTGAAAGATAGCCTTCGATACTTCGTCAGCAGTCGGAGGCTCCATATTTCAAAATAGAAGTGGGATGGAGGTGGGAGGGAGGGACGGCGTAGGTGAGAAGAAGTGGTCAAGGAGGGCTTGATTCAGTTCAAGTGAGGTATATGCTCATGAAAGGAATGGGAACCTGGGAGAGGAACTCCCAAGAGCTATCTTCTTGGCTCTCCAGACAGACCATAGGGTTGCAGAGGAATGGAAGCGGCACCAGTATGCAGCCTTGGCCAGCTTGATATTATTGAAGTACTGGCGTTGGAAAGTCTAGTGGCCATCAGCTCATGGGGCGCTCAGGAGCATCTCACCTTCTATGAGGCCATGTGGAATTCCTGGTGGAGAGTGGAGAGAAGAGGGGACCACCACAGGTTGGCCAGGTGAGCGAGACGCAAGAGCTGGGTATGAGGGGTGAGGAGAGAGTTGCAGGTTTTGAGGTAAAGGTCGAAGAACACCTCAGGGGAGGTCCAGGTGGGCAGGGGAGGAGGGGGGGGACTTGGGCTTCCTTTAACAGGAGTTCTAGTGCTTTCCAATCAGTGAGAGTCAAGAGGGGGCAGGGGGGTGGGCCAGGTTACATGGTGGGCCAGCAACCTGGTAATAGAGAAGTGATCTGACTTTGAGGAGGGGAGACAAGATTCCGAAGAGTGAACAAAAGGAGTAAGCTAGGGCAAAGTGTGTTTTGGTCACAGACCCTTTGTGTTAGAAAAAGAATTGTGGTTGCAACGGTGCTAGAAAAGTGCCATGGTGACAAAAATAGGCTCAATTCCACCTCGGAAAGGCTCATATTGGCCACCAAAAGGCTTGCTTACAAGTAAATGGTAGTGCCGAGATTTTTCAGACCTACCCCTGTCAGTGGGCTGAGCATCTCCCACACCAGCCTGCACTGGCCCAGCTGACCTCCTGAAAGGCTACTTTGATCTTTTCTTCAACCTACTCTGGCTTTTACATTCTCAGATCTCTGAAAAATGGGAGAATAGTGAGTGACCTCAGATGATCATCCCTCATAAAGGACTTAGAATAATTTTCTCCTGTATTTACCTAAAACTTGCACCACCTACTAAATCATGATGAGATTGGCTGCTGAGAAGTACACTACTGCTTTATGTGATATCTCAGGCTACTGGCATCCAGTCATAACAGGGATAGCTTGGTTGGATTCCCCTCATCGAGAGCATTCTTTTGAGCCTTTAAAGGTCCCATTTGCACCCTTTTCAAGGTCTATTCTTCACACTTTTACACCGGAGTGGAATTTTGGACTACTGTCTATCTTGAAGGATGGCTCAGGCTAGAGAGATGCTATTGCCATGTGGATACTACGGTTACATTCCCCTCATTTAGAGCACTCTTTTGAGCCATTGAATGTTCCATTTGCACGCTTTTCAAGATCTGTTCTTCACACTTTTACACTTGGGCGAAATTTTGAACTACTGACAATATGGAAGGATACCTCAGACAACAGACTTGCCATCACCAGGTGGATACTACAGTTAGATTCCCCTCATCATGAGCATTCTTTAGAGTCTTTAAACGTCCTCTTTGCACCTTTTTCAAGGTATGTTCTTCACACTTTTACATTTGGGCAGAATTTTGGACTACAGACTATCTTGAAGGATACCTTAGGCTACAGACCTGCCATCGCCAAGTGGATACCACAGTTAGATTCCCCTCATCAAGAGCATTCTTCAGCACCTTTAAAAGTCCCATTAGCATCTTTTTCAAGGTATGTTCTTTACACTTTTACACTAAAGCGAAGTTTTGGACTACTAGCTATCTTGAAGGATACCTCAGGCTACTGACAGGCCATCGCCAATCGGATCCCACAGTTTGATTCCCCTCATCAAGAGCATTCCTTTGAGCCTTTAAACCTCCCATTTGCACCTTTTTCAAGGTCTGTTCTTCACACTTTTACACTAGGGCAACATTTTGGACTACTGACTATCTTAAAGAATACCTCAAGCTACAGGCATGCTATCGCCCTACTGATACCACGGTTAGATTCCCCTCATCGAGAGCATTCTTTAGAGTCTTTGAAGGTCCCATTTGCGCCTTTTTCCAGGTTATTTCTTCACACTTTTACACTTGGGAAAAACTTGAAACTACTGACAATCCTATATAATCACTCAGGATAAGGGCATGCTATCATCATGCGGGTACCACGGTTAGATTCCCCTCATTGCGAGCACCCTTTATGGCCTTTGAACGTCCCATTTGCACTATTTTCAAGGTCTGTTCCTCACAATGTTACACTTGGGCAGAATTTTGGACTACTGACTATCTTGAAGAATACCCTCAGGCTACAGGCCTGCTATCCCCCAGCAGATACCATGGATAGATTCCCCTCATCGAGAGCATTCTTGAAAGTCTTTAAACGTCCAATTGGGACCATTTGTAGCTCTGCTATCTATTAGTTATGTATATAGTACTACTAATAGTATATTGTGGTAGTAGTTTAGTTTACCAAAAGGTTTATATAAATAAAATTACTATGCTACTAGCCTAAATAGGAAATTTTAACTGAGAAATGTAACCTGAAATATGTCTCACTAGAGCCTTTATTAGGTCAAGGAATTTTTAGAGTATTGTTCCTGTATTTTTCCTGTATTTTCCTGGTATTTTCTCATTGTGGAATTCGTCCCCCTAGGGACTTCCTGGGTTCCCAACAAGACTCTGAATAGCTTGCTTAGCCTGTACAACCATTGCACCTCAACTCAGCGATTCTTGCCTAATCCTCCTAGTCTACTCCTGAGTAGCACTATTATTGCCTTTGGATACAACAACTAGAGTTTTATAATTTAGCCCCTTATCTCTCCTGTGCCTCATGAGGCTTGGGGGCCAAATGTAAACTTTTGCTAATGTACATTTAGAGGTTAAAACACCAATCTCAGAGAGTGGTGGGATATGACAAACCCTACTATTCCAATAAATTTGTAATCCAAATACAGCATATATTGATATTCTCAGAGATTGCCAGAATATCACAGACCTTACAATTTCGAAGAAGTTGATATCCAAATACATCAAATATTAAGAATATCAGAGATGACCAAGTAGCTCCTACTTTGCATTGTGACTGCCAACAAATTCTAGAATATCATGATCTTCAAATGTGCTATAAGCCAAATTTCAAATATTAATGAAACTATTACCACTAAGACTATAATTCTATTGGTCAGCAAGGTTGTACTACCTTGAGTCTTTCAATATTATATTTCTCTAACTCCTCCCAAAATGGTATACAGAATACAGTAACTTATTAAAACTAATAATATTTAAAATCAAAAATATTAAAAAATCTGTGATGCAATTTTGATGACATGTTCATTTTCATGATGAACATTCTAATTATGTTCAATAATTAACCTTATTTAAATTATTATTCGTGAATGCCTAACCTACTTCCTTTAGCTTGATAATATTTCCCTATAACAACCTATAACCACTACAGTTTCCTGCTACAACTCTCATCTAGTTGCCAGCTAACACACTTATTTTCTAATTATTGGTATCCAAAACTTTCTAGATAACCTAACACCCTCTTATAAAAGTACTTTCTTCATACATTTCCACTTTTATTTTCCTTTAAATCACCGTATCTTTGTTCATCCTATATCATCTTACAAGTATCACGTAAACGGAATAATTTATAGTACAGGGGGAGATCTTTTCATCCAACACAATAATTGCAATCCTACCACCACAACAAATTTACTATCTATATAACCACAACTACTTAGAATAAATTGAAACTTCAGATATATATTTATTGAATACAACAAAGTCTTCATATGAAATTACAGAGCAAAAATATCAATACTCGGTATTCCATTTCTTTACATCTAAAAAGCAGCCACCCTCTTAGGCATAAACTCCTACAGCCATTCCAAACATTCTTCTTCAATATCCTGAGCCCAAACCTAATTCTGAGCTTGTGCCAGACATTTTCTAACAGTATTTGAACCCTCCTGAGCTTTGTGAATATTAGGTAAGTGCTGATGCCGCTTTTCCTTGACCCTTTTCCAACTGTGCTCAATAGAATTGAGGTCTGGAGGATTGGATAGCCATCCTGGAACCTTTATTTTGATTTCTGCAAACCAAGTCATCATATCTCTGGCAGTATGTATCTTTGCCATATCCTGCTGAAAGATAGAATCTCCAACCCTGTCCTCTACCTCCTGCCAGGTATCAACTAAACCTTTCTCCAAAACCTCAATATATGAAAATCTATTCACACCCTTGTCAAAATTAGGAATCAGAGAACCCTTATTATTACCCCTAATGCAAGGCTAGACCATCAGCTTGATTTCTGGCCTCTTTGTAGCCCCTGAAATGCAGCCCTTATGCCACTTTTCTTCAGGTATTCTGAACACCCAAATACTCTTTAAATTCTTTGACTTTTCAACTATGCATTTATCACTAAAGATGATCCCCTCAAAGTCCTCTGTGGTCCAATTCTTATTCTCCTGTACCCAAGCTAGCCTCTTGATAGCATGTTCATCTTTCATCCCTGCTCTTTTCCTACCTCTTCACTCCTTTATGTTGACTAATGACAAAGCTTCCTGAATAGTCTTAACAGAGAATTGCAGGGCACCTTGATTGTGCAATTCAGATAGAGGCTGGTGATGTGTCTTCTTAGACACTCTAGCTAGATGGTGACAGGTTGTAAAATCGATAATTTTATTTTTGCCTTACATGGAGAGGTTTTTCTCATCACTCCTCTTTTGGTACCAGGTATAGAAACTGAGAACAGTACTTTGGAGACAATTTAAGAGATTCCCAATGTCAGAAAAAGAGACAGGTTTTTTCCTTAAGGGAACAATTTGCCCTTCCTCAAAGTCTCTAAGGTGACTGGTCTTTGTTGGAGCCATGGTTGTTGAGTTGTCATTGATTGTCGAGGTGGGGTTTTCTGAGGTGTTGCTTGGTAACCACCGATCAGACAAAAAGATCTGTCCTTGTACTTTAGTATAAAGAAAACATATATTATATATTCCAATTCTTGATATTTCAAGCTATGTAGCTGCTGGTAAACTTTCAAAATTCATTCTCTATTATTCATAGATATAATTCTACCAGCTTTTCCTGTCTTTGGTTCTAATATCCTAATTAATCAATTGAAGGTAATCTCAGTTGTAGTATAGCCTGCCTTTGAGTAGGTAAAGTTGTTATCAGTATCTCCCTCCTTGTTGATATTATTATGATAGCCTATTAAGTACACATTTGAGGATTAAATAATAAGTGGCAGAGTTGCCTCTCCACTACAGGAGATTGTTTCAACAACTGTCATTCATGACTGCATCCCATCCTGCATATTCCTTTGATTCTTTCTTCCTATATAGCATAGTATTATTTGTCCTCTCCATCAACTTGTGGTCAAGCCTTTTGTATTACTATTTCAAGTAATTTCAGGCTTGATATGAAATTTGCAATCCATAGTGTAATAGTGATTAAGATGATTCTTGAAAATATCTGGATCAGTGGAAAGGGCTCATTGCTTGCCCAAGGTCTTTTCCACCATGGATTGAATATCTGGATATCTCCTAACCTCCTCAGTTCTTTTTATATTCCACAACTAGTAAACTATATATTTAAAACATATCTCTGGCTTTGGGGAATGCTCCTATCATGTCACTCTTTGATTCTGTCAATGATAAGACTCTCCCCAATCTTGATTGGTAGTTGTTGTTTCTTTGAGGTTGCTGGGACTGGTATTTTTTTTTCTTGAAGGTTTGATGTGTAGTATGCGAAATGCTAAAAAGAATAGTAACTTAGAGAGTTCTAGGTGTTCAATCTGATACTACAAAACTACTAGAATGATGCCCTTCATCTCAGCCTTCTTGAGACATATTTGGGATAAAATATGTCAAGGTTTGGGTAGAATTTGAGAAGATTGCCAAGGGTAGATTTCAGAGAAAATGGTTTCATAAAAATTGAGGAGAATTGGTTGAACAGCCTGCCTTTACTACTGTGTGTCTCAGCTTGATTATTTATCTACAGTAACTAAAAACCTATGTCCTAAGATCTATGTATTAAACACTAGTCTTTTGCAAACCACAAGCTCATACTACCTGTATTTATATGAGAATAATAATTGAAGTTTTTGCAATGTTAAGATATTTTGCTCTACATATATGCAAAATCTTTTTTATATATAATATAATCATTAACTTTATTACTTACATTCTGTTAAATATTAGTCTATGAGATTAAAGTATAAGTTATTAATTTGGGGTTTTGATATTTTTACAAGCTTGCAAAATCTGAACATATTACTAAGAGGTAACCCATAACCAAGTACAATGTATTACCAGAATCATTTTCAAGTCTTCACAAACTGAATATAATATTCTGTTTTTGATGGCTGAGTTGTAAATTATAATAAGAGCCTGTTCAGCATGTAGCATTAAAAGAATCCAATTATCTTTTACTGAAATACTTATACACAGAATTCTGCACATTAGTTGCAACTAGGAACAAATTGAACCAACCTTGAAATTACAGAAAAGTGTATGCTTGTCCTAACTGGAGACAGTTCTTGCAATTACTATATTTAGTTTATTGAGTACTATATCATGATGAACCTTCATTCTATTTGCCTCCCTGGTTATAAAACTCATGCTCTTCAGCTACTACATATTGGAATCTTTTCTCCTCTTGGAACAAGCTATAGAAAGGAAGAAGCGGGGGGATTTTCTACGAGACCATGGCCCAAATTGGACAATACTTAAGAGTGACTTTTATTCTATCTATCATAAGGCAAGGTCTAAAACACTATGTTCTACCAATATCATATCTGCTTGGTATATCAGTAGTATGATACCATTTAATCACTAAACAATACTCACCTACTCTGGACTCCAAATGGGCACACTACACTCAAGAGCTTCTGGTCCTTAACACACCAGACTTCATCTCTTGTCTTGCTGTGCTGCAAAACTATTTGAGATGCATAAGCTCAGAGAGGAGGCTGACCAACTTTACTGGAGTATCAGAGTTGTACTTCGTTAAACAAAGTATTACTCCTTTGCAGTAAGGCAAATACACAGGCCCTCCTTGATGCCACAACTATTATCAAACTTCAATCAGTTAAGCTCAGTACTACTAACCATAGGCAAATTAAGGGTGAACTAATCCTTCATATCTCCGTCCTTGCTAAGCACTATGAGAAGGGTGAAAACGATGATAGATACATAAGAATGAAATAGCTGCAAAGAAAAGGGTATCTAAGTAGCAAAGAAAGTCCAAGTCTCATGCAGTCAATGCTCCAGGCAGGAGAACATGCCAGACAAGAGTAAAACTAAATATGGAGCCTTTTGAAGAAGAAGATAATATATACTACGATGAAGTCAATGAACAAGTATGTACATAATATCACATTTTGCCAAGTTTTTAAACCTATAGTTCACATCTTGTGAGAGGAAAATGCCATTTCTGGGGACATTGGACTACGTACTACCTATCCCCAGCGAGCCTTATGCAAACAGGTCAACTATAAAGCAAGTACAAGTTCAGATTATGAGCAGAATAGTGATTGAATCACAGGATATCACTTTGGGGTTTTGTCAAAGCAATTTATTTTATTATAAACAGTTTTTTCATCTACATAATATTACAATTAAAAGCTTCTATTATACAATACACATTATTAGGTCAGGAGAGTAAATATTGATTTGGTTACAATTTTTGTTGGTTCTGTGTGCCGAAACTTACCCATTACTAGGGGGTGACCCATAACTAGGTACAATACGTTAGTATATGACCTTGTAACTATAGTCTCAGGCGTACGAGGACTTCTTAGACCCAAGAGTACGTTTTATCCACAGTGTACTGCACTTTGGATAATGGTAAATTCCATATTGTAGATCGGCACATCTCCCAAGGGCTTGAGTAAGGGATTTCCAGTTTCTCAGTGCTCGAACATACACCACTATATATGTGGCCAACACGTCTCCAACAGTCACCCAGAAAAGCAAAGCCATCCCATCTACAGTATGTAATGCAAGACCGCACACCTCCCAGTCCTCACCCCCCCAACAACCCACAACCTAACACTG
>QOVD01003679.1:4824-17368 GCA_003521225.1 Tuber microsphaerosporum | reverse complement strand
ACCCCTAGCACAAGTCGCAGTCGCCCCCTACAAGTCAGCACAAGTCGCAGTCGCCCCCTACCAGCCATCACAAGCCTACCCGCCAGGACAAGTCGCAGTCGCCCCGTACCCGCCAGGACAAGGTTTTCCGGCTGCCCAACCGCCAGCACAGGTCGTTCCCCAACCACCAGCGCAAGTCGTTGTTGCTCCTCCACCACCGGAGGAAGTCGTTGTCACTCCCCCACCACTAGAGGAAGTCGTTGTCACTCCCCCACCACCAGCGCAAGTCGTTTCCCAACCGCCTGCCCAAGTCGTTGTCGCTCCTACGCCAACAGGTTAGTCGTTTTCGGAATAATACAGGTGCTTTGGGTTTTCACTTACTGACAACAGAGACATATATTGGAGTGCCCTACTTGGACGTCCATCTCTCGGTATGCGTATTACTTGGGTCCGGCCTAGTCGTGACAGGACTAACACCCAAACCCCAAACCACTATCAGTCGTTTTACTGGTGTCCCCCCTCACGTTAACGGAATAAAGTTTGCTCAGTTAGATTTCTCCGACATCTGTGGATTGTCAGCGATGATTGAAAGAACTATACACGAAACCAGGATCCGCTACGTACTTGGCGCAACTGGCGAAGGTCGTCGACTGCTGCGTCAACGACCATAGCAGCCGATAACTTGCGTAGATTATGTCTTCATTGAGAGCGATGAAACGGTAAACGCCTGGCTCCTGTCGAACCCGGTCCTTGATGACCTACTCGATCTCTTGGTCTATTGTGATCGCATTTGAAAACTGGGAATGGCAATCAGAGATAGTTCCACGCCAGTGATGCCACCACTGAGGAGAAACCAATATCTCCATATTCATGTCGTCTTCCATTGGGCCAATGACCCGGCAGCACGTATAGGCCAAATGTATGTCCGCGTGCCAGAGCCTGACGTTGATGATGGTGACGGGGATGGTGACGGGCAGTCTGATACACCTGAACTGGAAGAGCAAGAAGCCTCTTACTTCCCACAGGGCACAATTTCTGGCTCGCTATCAGCCCCGGATGCGATAACGGGACGCGAGAGCAGTGTGCTTAGCTTAGCATCCCCGGTTGGAGACGACATCGAATGTCCCGCAAATTGTTTCCCCTTGGCTATCAAATCGTTGAACCAACCGAATATGCAGGAGTCGTTGGAATTGAGATCAGATCTTATCCGCGGTGACTTGGTATGGAAGTGTGGGGCCAAGTCCGATCCAGAATGCAGCGATGAGTGTAAGTCTAGGAGGCTGCATTTAGGTTCTATCGCCTGGGAGGTTTTGAATCGCGAGGAGGAGCGGAAGCGCGGTACTCGGTTTGATAACGAAAGCAGCTCTAAGAAGCTACGTGCGAGTTTCGTTGGAAGAGAGTGAATGGTGACACGCACATCAATCGTCTACCTAAATCTCTAGTGTTAGTAGTTAAGTTTATTATTTAGTATTTCATGGGGTTGTTGAATAGAAAGATGTTTTCATTGCTGACATGCGTCTGGCCATATCAAGTTGAAGTCGGCGTGACGCAGCCTAAGAGGGTGAGGCTCTTAGATTGTATCTTATCAATCCTCCATCCCAAGGGACGCCAAGAGACGCCATTCTGCGCCTCTCGGGCAACGACATCTCGTGGCGTGGTGAACATCATGAGGCTTAAAAGTTTATTTCACATTTCATCAAGACTCGCAATATGTATAGATTTCCATGACCTATTGACTGTGACTGGCGCAATGAATCGAGCTGCTCTCTGGGCCCTCACACCAATACAGCACTCCGATGAGAGGGATCGTGGGCCAAATTCGACGTAATGATTTGCCTGGGTTCAATGTTTGTTTACCATCCTGACTCTCTTTGCTTGTACACCCTACTATTGGTAGGGCAACCAAACATGGCAGCGCACACACACGGCGTCTGATACATCTATATAAAGACCCCCTTCTACGCCACCATCTTCTCAATCCCATCATCGCTCTACTTGCCAACACCTCGCGCACACATATCGGCCATCTGCGCCCCAGGCTCTGCTCTTCTGTCCACTTTTTAAACCTTGACATCGTTCCTCCCGGATGAAATGTCGCCTGCCAACAAGCCCAGACCTCCCGGGCGAAAGGCAAGGGAATTACATACCACCCAATATTTGACTACTGGACAGTATTAATCTTGTGTTTCTATCTAGGGAGCCAGCCGCGCCCGACGCTGAGCCAATGCAAGCCAGCGCTGTAAGTTTGGGAAAGTAAGTGCAATTCTTCCTATCATTAGCCAGTAAGCAATATTGACATTTTGATCTCATGCAGACGCCCGGCTATCCAACCTCACGAAATGGAGGCGAGGAGGAGTAAACGCAAGCCTCCCCCTCGTGCCGTCGCGGAAAGAACATAAGCAATTATTCATTCATACCCTTAAGAATAATACATTGCGGGACCTGGAGCCAAATATTAGCCTTCATGGCTCAGTCAAACGTTGGAATCGGACGAGAACCCCCACTTTGAGTCAGACATGCAAGACTCCGAGTAAGTAAAGGATGGCCTGCTAGAACTCACAATGTCAGAAGGCTGTAAACTAACTCTTCTATTTCAGCGGGTGCTATGGCGATATAATATATGCTAAAAGTTGGTGTAGATTCAAGAATCCACGGGAACTAAGCAGCCCCTACGATACCTGGCGTCTTGAGGTCAAGGCCGATATACAGGCGCGCTTATTCGATCCCGGGCGGTTAACTGACCCTCAAATCGCGTCTATCGTTATCTTCGCCAGCTCCATTAGGCCTGTCCAGTCACGCATCCAGCTTATTAAAAACATGCACCATGAGGACGACGTCAAAGAAGTCCATTGCCAGCTGAGGGTGTTGGTCAAGGACACGGCTCGGAAACTGCATACAGCAAACAAGGATGAAAACGCAAAGCGCGGTGGTGATGGCGCAGTCGCTGGACCTGCGAGTAAGTGATTTTCCCGTTTCAAGTTCAAACGCTCCCATATTAACACCTATGCACAGTAGCGCCTTCCGTCTCGATATTTGGTAATCACTCAGGGGTTATAAGGATCTACATCATTCGCCGAACGAATGCTCCTAAAGCTGGGCATCCGTTCCTTGGCCACACCTGGTGCGCCAACAACTCCAAACGCGGAATTGCGTGGGGAGTCCTGGCATCACCGAGCATGCAAGGGGTGGTCGAGGCCGTCAAGGCGCAACATGTGAAGGAGGCAAATCGGATGCCCTCAATATCTCATTGGTGCGACAGGCGATGGCAACCACGCATTACGTCGTGCACCAGCAACTCCTCCCCCTCTCCGAGAGCTTATCTTTCTGAATGAAGATGTTGACATTCGGGCGTGGTTCCTCGTAAACGATGGCAGACATCCCTTGTACCTCAGGGTCCTGGAATTGCGCGCTGACGTGGCAGAGGATGGGAGCCAAACGCCGGAGCCTGGTAACGGGACATACCCGTATTTTGGCCCCAAGGTCTGGGATCACACTAGGCAAACAAGAGATTCCGTGAGGGTTACACAAGAGGAGGAAGACGACAATGACGACAAAGAGAATGACGATCAGGAGGGCAGTGGCATGGGAACGGGGGAGAAATCATGGTTGGACTGGGCGGAGCTGGACGATATGGGCGAGGAGGAAAACGAAGAGGAGGTGGACGACTCCACCAACGACGATGACTCCACCACCGACGACCACGACGACGACCACGACGATGACGAGGAGGTGGTGGAGCTGGTGGATAATTCTCGGGAGCGCCAGCAGGAGAGCGCAATTGTCATCGCCAAAGTAAGTTTCTACCCTTTAAGTTAACATAAGATCGAAATTCAATAACTAAAACACCGGAATAAGATGGCGGACAAGGGCCCTCGACGCAATCCCGCACGGCAATGCTACGCCATTGGGATCGGGATGTGGAATTGGAGGAGGAGTCGGCGAGCTCTGCGATGCCATCTGATGCCGAGCAGATCAGATACATTCAGGAGGCTGTCAATAATCGCCCCTGGATATCGCGACTCCTGACAAAAGATGCCCACCGGCGTGTTAGGCTCGATAGTACCATAGATAGCCCTCCTGCTAGCCCCTCAGGCACCTTCGTGGATCGTCCGGCTGCCCACCTCTCCCCCACGATCCCCACAGTCACTCCGGCTCCCAGAACCCAAGATGCTGCCACTATTTCTCTTGCTCCCACGACGCCGAACGCTGGGCCTATTCCGCCGCCTTCCACATCGCCCAATCCTACGATGCTCCCCAAGATCCCCCCTACACCTATTGCCCCCCTCTCCCCCATCAACCCCACTGTCCCTCCGGCTCCGGGGACCTCAGATGCTCCAACGATTGCTCCAGCTCACAAGGCTCCCAATGCTGCCTCTATTCTGCCGCCTTCTACAACCCCCACTCTTGCGACGCTTCCCACAATTCACCCTGCGCCCATAGCTCCTCCGGCGCCTGACTGCTAAAACGTCGCCACGGTGGGGGGCACGAAAACCCAAAAGCCAAAGCTACACCAACGAAGCTGCCAGATTGCCAAATAATGATTTCGGTGGTTGGAGGATATCCCCTGGCTTTTTGTTTTCTCAAGCTGTTTCTGATTGTGATGCTGTTTTACAGTTGGAATGTCTGGAATTGTCTCTACGGCGTAGTGTATTTTTTAGCTATTGTCACACTAATTATAGCATTGTGCCCTTGCTTTAGCGTCTCATACCTATTGTGATCTCTCGCGCCAGGCACTGTGTAAGATAATGATGCCCCTTCCCCCTTACTCTGGTATCGGTAACTCCCAGCTTCACCTCGCCTCAGCAGTGCTCGTACATGAAATTCTTCTGGACTCAGCGCGTATGGCTTTTTCGATCCACAACCGGACTGGCGTTGGGGGACCGTCAATACTGTTATCTGGATGTTCCGTGGTGTTGATTCGACATCCGGAGAGGAGGTTTTTTTTTTTCCATTATTCTAATCCTTTTTGGGTGTGGCATATGTCTCGCCAGAATTAGCGTCGCAAACCGATACTCATTGTGGCTAGATTTCACCGCGCCTCCTACCTTAGCGACACCCATCTCGTCGAACCTTTTCACACCCCAGAGTCGAAACTACGAGAATTGAGCATGTCTAGATGACGAAGATAATGTTGCGGAATAGAAAACCACATTCCGCAGGCGTGTCTTTGCATTCAATACCGAGTGATAGTCTGTGATGATCCATCTTCCTGGCCCTATGTCATAGCGTATAAGACCTGACACGTCCTGTCAAACCCAAGATAACTTTGTAAACTCCTGATCTTTCCAATACTCGAGATCCATCCAATTCTCCTACATCCCCATATCCTGATAATTCTCTTGCTTAACGATCAGTAACCGTCTAGTATTGCAGCATGCCTAGGGAACAAGCCAATTGACACTTTCAACCGACTCCCCGAGTAGGCAACCTGGCCCGGCGTAGACGCGAGCTCGTACCAGATTCCATGGAATCCAGGCAGCCAACTCCGCGGATAGGCAATCAGAACGGGTGTAGACACGACGTTGAACCAGATTGCATGGAATCCACCAGTCAGCCAACTCCCGGAACACAAGCAAGCAATCGGAACGGGCGTAGGCGCGAAGTCGTACCTGGCAGCAGGGGATCTGGATCAGGAACACAGCAGAACCAAGTGGGCACCTCCCCGACGTCAAACTACCAACCATCACGTCGGACCCCTTCTCCGGGGCCAAATGAAACAAGTGTTCTTGTCAGGCCACGCAAGTACCCCCGGAGATCAACAATACAAGCCAGGGCGGATATTAAACCAAAAGCGCAGCCAGATGAACAAGAGTATTTGCAAACGGGTCCTTTAAGCGACAATTGCAGCGATGTGTACCAAAACCCAGACGACGAGAAGGAAACTGAATCAGATACTGAGCTTGATACAGAAGAGCTCGATATTGAAGAAGGTACAGCATCCACGCGGCATCATGGCTCACAGGCAGCTGGCCAACAGGGAAATAGTGGCCCGACGACTGGGCGAATTTCAACCACTTCTGGATTGCAGGAAGTATCTCATGTCAGGCGCACCCCAGTAGCTCGTGGACGCATAATACGTGGCGGAGCTTACAATCCACTGACGTTTCCTTCTTCTCGCACTGCACGATATTCGTCCCCGCTGGCCACCCATAGTATCACCACGTCTGGCGTCAAAAGCTCTTGTCCACCAGGAGAACAGGGTGCGCCACGTGATGGGCATATAGGGCCGACGATCGACTCGCGGCGAAACACAGTGACCGGTGCAGAAGGGGCCATATTAGGGAAGGCGATGGCTCTGATACTCCGGTACACCCTTTTTGATGATCCACTCCCGAATGCTGTTGCTTTGACATCGCAGGTGTACACGGTTTGGAGTAAGTCGCAGGATGCAATATCCAATGTAGGGTATATTGAACCGTCAGAGGAGAGTGTGAAGCAAGTAAGTGGACCTAGGCAGCCATGATACGACGCAGAATAGGGTATTAACAACTAAAGCTTCGTGAAAACACACATCAGTCAGAGTGCAGTTACTGTACCATATCACGGTGAATATCGAAAGAATGTACAATGTTCCGAAAGATCCTACGGGTATTGCGCGAAGGGTTGATTACCTCCTAGAAGGGGACAGGTTCATGTGCTCACCTAATGGATATGAGGTTCATCTCAAGTAGTTTATTAAGCTGACATCGTGGCTGACTGTGAACTGGGCATAGGACTTAACGATCAGGTGCCTTGCGCCTCAGATTGCCGACTCGATATACTGCAAGTATTTCGATGGGATGAAAATGCAAGGGATGCTGGACCGGGGTTTTTTGAAGTGGATCAATGGTACGATAATCAGCCTGATGTGTACAGTGCTGTGCCATGCACTGTGGGCATGGCAAACCGGGATATATAAGACCCCACCTCACATCAAGCATGATGTAGTTAGAGGTAAGAGCGTCTGAATCATAGGGTGTGTTATAAAAGACGAAGACGGGTAATAGATGACCGAAACGCAAGACCTTTTTGTGAGGCAAAAAAAGTACGTGGCACGGGTTCGCAAAGCAGAAGCGGGAAGCATTTATTTTGAATCTTCATCAAACAATCTCTCGAAGGCTTGAGAATCAGCATAGCGTCAGGAAGGAGCGGCGTGAAGGCTTTACTGACCACAACGACGCCGTTTACGCAGAACTGCAGCGTCAGCTAGGTGGTGAGAGTCACGGACAGCCTGCGATACGAAGGCAAAAGCCAAATGACACACTAGTCCGGAGCCTAGGCTGGGGCCAAGACAGCCTGGATTAATCACAGGAAACAGACACGTCGTTGGATTTCAGCCAGACTTCAGTTGATTTGGAGTCTAGGTTTCTAGATTCAGATCCAGCCAGTCTAGAAGACGGATGTAGCCAGGCTGAGGAACGAGGACGGGCGAGCGCCAGGAGCTCTGGTCCATCCAGCCGCCTATCACGCAGCTTCGAGGATTCTCAGCCCGGGCAGGCTCCATTGGTGGAGAGTGGTAATGTACAACACGATGCCGAGGGCGGGCAGGATGAAATGGGCATCGGAGGGGGTAATTAGGAGCATTTTGGGCAGAGAGAATTATTGAAATAGATTTAGATTATGCAATAGTGATGTGACGAGAATCAGAGGGGAATCAGCTTGGAGAGTAGAAATTCAAAATATTAGCAAGTGACGTCCTGATGACAGAAAAATAGTGAATGAAACGTCATGATGTAATAGGGAAGAGGGCGCGACACGGAGATACACGTCGGGACAGCGTCTAGGATACGTGTGGAGAATGGGGGGACAATCCCAAGGGTATCATGAAAAAGCAGTATAGCATCAGAGGTTATCAGGAGGGTATCCAGACGCCCGGGAGATGCATCGGGAGAGGACGAGCGAGGATCTGGATGCTTCACAAAGAGGTGAAAAATTCAGACAGAACAAGTATTAGATAAGAACATCAGGATGAGAAGGCTAGACGGTGGACGACGACGGGAAGGTGTCAGGAAGAAAGGCAAGGTCAGCTAACGTCGTCCGGGAGCAAGAAGCGAGGGTCAAACGTCATCAGGACGCACAGGACAGAGGGGTCTGTGTCCGGAAGGGGTCAGGACACGGGAGAACGCAAAAAAGATCTTCCGGATGCGACGCCGATCTGACGTGGCATCCGGAGTGAAGGTTTACGTTTTGGGCGTCCTGTGGGTCATGTACGTCAGACGCACAGGATGCAAAGTAATATTTTTGCTGATGAAGATATAACAGAGATCAAACAAAGCCTAAAGGGCTACAGAACAAAGAGAAGACAGCTGGACACGACATGTCTGGAAACAAGTGACAGAGGTGGAAGCCATTAAACCCGAATGAACCCGGCTTCAAAGACCTTTAATGGCAATCCAGGTTCGTGAAGGATTACTGACAAAGCAGGTAGAAGACAATAAAAAAGAGTTGGACTTGGAAAAAAGGAAACAGAGGGGTTAGAAAGTGCATTGAGAAGGACAGGGAATGAGGTACTGAGAGCAGCGGGAATGATACGAAATTGAGTTGGCAAAGAAGAGGTCGACAGTCGGAAATACTTGGTAATAGCCTAGTGTGACCTAGGCCTTGGAAAGGGAGACCTAGTATTACAAACCAAGTAAGGTTTCTCACTTTATACAAGATTCCCACTGGCGAATCTAAGGATTTGGGTATTTCACACTTTGACTATATTTCGGTCATCGGATCTCACATATGAGTTAAGTACGACTTATACATTATTGATGTTGTTTATTTGATAATGAGTCGGTAGGATCATACGATGTTATGATTTGCCATAAGTCACAATAGGGACTCATAAGTATTATTTGGGATGACTAAGCAGTTGCGGAAAGAACTATATAAGAAGTACAGAGCAGGAGGATAGTTAGATCTTTATACAACCATTCACTTTTATTTCCTACTTATACTTGATGCAATAAAACTACTTTACACTCTCTAAAGAACACTATTCCTAGAAGACTAGTGTATACCTCAACCTCTTATCTGACTGGTAGATAAGAAGTACGAGAGGTATCAAGAGAAACACAACAACTCTTAGTAGGTGTTTGGCACAGAGACGGTTGAGTAGTTTGCTTTCCCAAACACCTGCAAAATTTCCTGTGAAAATGGCGTATATGAGTAATCAATAGAGATGGTAAATTCCGAATATAGTAAAAATAAGAAAATAATAATAGTGGGGAAAAGAGGCAAAATTCACAAATGTACTATTGAATCATGAACTCCGACCGGTAATTCCTACCAATATATTCAAGCCTATTCCATTTATTCTTTCTCACAATTACACTCCCAATATGTAAGTACAAATGCATAGCCTTTATTTTCATCTTTAAACTTACTTATTTAAATATATGATGTATACTAAAAATTGAAATGTTGAACATATCAATTTTACTAATAAGAGTTAGTATATAGTAATAAGGAAAGCAAAAGGCTCATTTAGCCATGGAGATGAATGAGTAAGAGACAGCGACTCAAGATGTTGTTAGAGTTGGCACGCTTGCAATTCAAGCAATTTCGGCACTTACCGTTTTGCAGTATGAGCTTCTGCATCTATCGATACCGACTATCATCAGTCAACCAAAGCATATATCAATTCTATCTGGACAAGCCTATACGCAGGAACTCCTTGATTCCAATCATAATGGCCGAGTACTTGAGTGCTTGCATATGTCTTTACCACTATTTCGGCTTCTGTGTCAACAGATTCGTCAGAAATCATTACTGAAAGATACCCGATATACTACCATTGATCATCAAGTACATATTTTCCTCTTCATATGTACTACTGGCTCTTCCAATTGTACAGCCCAGGAACGCTTCCAACATTCTGGTGAAACTATTAGTTGGATATTTAAAATTGTAGTCGAAGCAATTAATCATCTCAGTGCTCAATACATTTAGCCTGTGTCCGCATGGAATTCCAACCTCAGTATAACACCCACAGAAATTAGTAGCAATTCCAAGTTTTATCCATTTTTTGAGGACTGTATTGGTGCGATTGATGGCTCGCTTATCCCACTCCCCATTTCGCCAAATGCTGAAGCCGCCAACAGAACTCGTAAGGGATTTACTCCTCAAAATGTCTTTATCACTTGCAATTTTGATTGCACTATTACATATGTGTTGGCTGGATGGGAAGGGTCAGCTCATGACTCACATGTGCTAGCAGATGCATTGGATAAGGGATTTGAGGTTTCTCATGGAAAATACTATCTTGCAGATGCAGGGTATGCAATATCAGCCGTGTACTTAACTCCATATCGTGGAGTACATTATCACTTGATGGAGCAGGTCCTAGGCAACCAAGCGTATGTATTTCATTATACTAGTTATGTGTTGTCTTTTGCAAACAAGTTTTATTTTTCTAAAATTGAGTGCTGATTGTGATATTTTGCATTTGGTATAGATCTCAAGATGCAAAAGAGCTTTTCAATCTCCACCATCCATCAGCAAGAAATTGTGTGAAATGTACTCTTGGAATGTTGAAAGCTAGGTTTCAAATTCTCAAGTCAGCTTCCGATTATGATCCAACAATCTCAGCAAAGTTGGTGGTTGCACTGTGTTGTCTTCATAACTTTATTGCATGGAATGGTGAAGGGGTAAAGAACTCAATCTTAGCCATGGATGCAGATATGAGAAGATAGCAAATTAGGGCAGCATATATAAGACAACCAGTATTATCATCAAGGGAGACTAGGACGTCCCTACCGGTGTCGGTGGGTACTCCCCAGGGATCACCTCTCTCCCCCCTCCACTTCGTCATTTATGTCTCATCAATGCATCTTTCGATCCCCCGTGGACTGGTGCTCTCCTATGTAGACGATTTCGCCATTACAGTTTCTTCCCCCTCCTATGAGGAAAACGTTTCGCTCCTGGCGGCCCATTATCGGACTCTTTCTGGTATTGGGGCCAAGCTGGGTGTCCCCTTCTCGGTTCCCAAAACGGAACTCATACATTGGTGAACCCCCCTACAGAGGGGCCCCGTCTCTCCGTCTCCTGTGATCCTCGATGGATGCTCCTTCCGCCCCGCGGCCTCCCTTAGATGGCTAGGGTACTGGTTCACCCCGGCCTTGTCCACCTCTCCCCACTTCACTAAAAGGGTGTCCTTGGCGAAAAGGGCCTTCGCCGTCATCCGTTCACTTGGCTCTCCCGCAAAGGGCATCCCACCGTTCCTCTCCCACCGCCTGGCTATGGCGGTTATCCGCCCTGTGCCTCTGTACGGGGCCGATCTCTTCACCCCTGGCTCGAAGATGTTGGATAAGATGGAAGTATTCTGGAGACAGGTACAAAGATGGTCCACCTCGTGTTTCTCCTCGACCCCCACAGGGATCCTTGCGATCGAGTCCTGCCTCCCCCCAGTCTCCCTCCTGGCCGCTCACCAACGGCGGCTGGCAGGCCTACGCATTGCGTGCCTCCCCCCGGCTGCTAACCCGGCGTCCGCCAGGCTACACCCTTCCTTCCCTCGCCTTGAAGACTGGAGAACTCCCATATCAGCCCGACAGTAGGCCACTAAACTGCCCGTGAATTACCTCCCCCTCAACTGGGCCTCTCCGCCAACCAGGTGCAGAAGGCATCTTCCTCTCGACTCGATCGTACATGATGCGTTCACGGAGCTTGATTCTCCGGCGTTCTTTCCCATGATTAGGACCGACCTTCAGAACACGGTCACCTTCGACCCTCTGCTGATGTCCAAGGCAAACAGACGCCTCAAGTTCCTCCTCAGGGAATCACTCCTCGCCTGCTGGAGAGTGCAGTTCGCCCCCCCCACCTACTACCCGTTCCCGCCGTCCCTCTCTCCCCACCCTTTCCAAGGCCTCCCTCGTTTTGTCGCAGGCAGAATACACCAAATGAGGTCCGGAAAGAGCTACCTTGCAGGTCACCCCTCCTGGTACAACCACGACAACCCCACTCTCTGCCCCAGTTGCGGAGCTGAGGTGGAATACTTCCAACACGCCATCCTGTTCTGCCCCTCGAGATCGGAAGCGCGATCCCTTTTCCTCCCAAGGGATCTGTCGCTGGATTCTCGGTCCCCGCTGTGGGACTCCGCTTCTCTCCTGAAGGGCCTGGCCGGCTATGTCCTCTCGACTGCCACTGGTTTCCCCCCCGGCATGCCTCCCTACTCGGTCCCACCACCACCAGTAGTCCCATCCGTCACCCCACCAGCCCCCACCGGCGGGGGTCCGCGCCCCAGGCTATTCGCCTCCAGCAACCTCCTAGAAGGTATTACAGACACCAGGGCCAGGGCTTTGATGATTTGTAATGCCCCGATTCTCCCTTAAGTTTCCTAGTGTTTTTGTTCGTGCGAAAATGTTATGATTTTTTTTCTTGTTGAGCTGTAAAGTTTTGTTTTTCGGCAGTGTACTTGTTTTTGTTACATTTATCAGATGCATATGGGTTCGACGCCAAGGAGGAATAGTTTTGTTTTTAGGTTTTGTTTGTTTTTGTTTTGTTTTGTGTTTGTGGGTTTTGTTTTGACCATATCTGATGATGCATGTCATTTCTTGTACCTTAAAACAACGAATATATGATATAAAAAAAAAAAAAAAAAAAA
>QOVD01003678.1:0-10234 GCA_003521225.1 Tuber microsphaerosporum | reverse complement strand
GGGTGATTCGGGGGGGAATGATCCGAGAGTGGGGGATGGGGAGGAATAAGAGGGGGATTTGGAGGCGGAGCCTCCCTTTGGCTTTTTGTTTCTTTTTGTTGGATTATTAGTAATAAACTATTATTATTATTAGAAAAAATCCATTCAGTTGAGTTCGACTCCCCAAGCAGCTTATGAGATCGGTGTTTAGCCGCTATTATCTAGCTTGTCGGGGTTGACCTCTTCTCGTTTGAGTAGAAGTTTCACCACTCTCTCATGTCCATTACGAGAAGCCCATGCCAGTAGTTTATAACCTAAAAAGTCTCCTTCGTTGATATCATAACATCCCATCCATATCAATGCAGCTACAATTTCAACAATTCCGAAGAATGATGCTCAGTGAAGTCCACTGAACGGAGAGCAAGTATCACAACGCCAAAGATATAAATGTGGGACTTGCTGTCAAAGTAATTTAGTCGATATCGCGCCATAATTCTCTTTTAATAGCTCCACCGCAACTAGGCCTATACATCAACCATGGCAGCCTAGGGAGTCGACATTACAAAGCAAGCTTTAGTGGAAGCTACAGATATCATCGCAAGTGCTGATATCATGAGTCTCAACTTAAGATATAATTCAAGGCTTTCTAACGCAATATGACACAAGCTCTCCCACCATATACTGTGCATGATCACTACAATTACAAATAACAGTACCCATGTCTCTCATCAAAAGTCCGGTGTCTTACAGTCACTCGGCAGAAGTGTTCGTGACGCTGCTGAGTCAGCATCTCGAGTAACGGCTGCAGTTTTCCCCCATCCCGAACACTAAAAACTAAAGCTCAATTGGGAGATGAATATTCTAGAGCGTGAAGATTGAAGTAGCTATGATGCCTGAAAATATATAAATTAAAATTAATAATTGAAAAACTAAATCTAATGTTTTGTGGACCATCCTGTTGTTTTTGTAGTTATTTTCTTGTAGCTTATGTGGTAGAATCTTCACCTTACAACTTGGACAGCCTTTCATGGCTGCATTCAGATGCAACAGTATAGTACTGTAAGAACTAACATGATTGAGAATCTCACTAAGCCATTGGAGTGTCCTCTCCTACTGGAAGGGCAAAGATTTCATATACTAGTAAGTGACCTTACAAGCTACTCAGAGAGGCCATACACTTGAAAGAGTAAACTTGAACAGGAATGGTTTCTGTCTAAGAACTTACTCTTGGTGCAAGTATTAGATTTTGTGTAAAGGGGTTGATGTAAAGAGAAAGGAGATTACAGTTTAGGTAATTGTTGATTGTACTCCTCTTTTGTTCCTTCTTCTCTCTTATAAATACCCCATACTACGTTTTTCTAAAATGCTTAATTTAGTGATAAATAAATACAAATTTGCCATCTCTTGAAGTTAGTTTCTCCTGGTACCCTCTGGGACTAGCTATATCTGATACAAGGTCTGAAAAAGTAGAGAGCCTTTGATAGTACATGAGTACTGGTTTATATTTTATTTTTAGATTGTTAAATTAGGTTTCTTTATTTCTATATTTTATAGGACATGTTTTGATTTGAACTCTTCAGCATCTGTAGAATATTCTGACTTCAATTGAAGTTTTTTGTATACTGTTCAGGATAAGCCAGAAGTTGCAATGGTTGTTATCCGATGTGCTGACTCAGCAGCATCACGAACACTTCTGCCGAGTGACTGTAGGTAAACCACGGGCGCCTTACAAACGTGATTTATTTTAAGAAACCGCGATACTCCTCATGAAGGACCCCCAATGGGGTCCTCTAATGTCACACCCCAGCCAAGTATCTCCCACCAATATTTCTCCTAGGTCTCTTGAGGCTGACTAAACTCCAAAAACAAGGTCCCTAGACACTCAGCCACTTAAGCCTGTTGAACTTTCTGTATATTTGCTATGTATATTTTATGATATTACCATATATTTCTCATAATTGGTTGGTGTTTCGGTTTCACCTGTACACTGCTTACATTACTACAGCTTGGACATATTATATGATATTTCATTAATATCTCAGGGTATGTGTAATCGGTACAGGTACCTTAGTAACTATGTTTTATGTGTGGTTTCGAGTATCGTTTGATACTCTAGATGTTTTATGTTTGGTTTCGAGTATCATTTGATACTTTATATGTTTTTATGTTTTGTTTTTAGTATCGTTTGATACTCAGTAGGTTTTAGGTTTGATACCTAAGGAGGTTCAAGGCTACCACTTTCGGAGCCTTATACTTATTGTTAGCAAGGCACAGGATTGCCTGGACAAGTGTATTTAAGACCTGCTATTCTCCAGATTTAGAGAGAGCAGACTTTGACAGACAGAGTTTTCAATATACTTGGTTGAACAGTTGCTTCTTCAGTTCGCTTCGAGAATCTTTAATATTCAGTTAAGTTTACCCAAACGCTTTCTATTAAGAACTACTTTAGTAGTTGCAATATAGTAAGAAGTTTGTGACAACAACTTAGTCTAAGCCTCTGGTACTTAGCCCCGTTAGATACTGCATTCTGGTATAGAGCTAGTATCGTTACCCCATTGAAATACGTGTAACGATCCTTCTCTCCGGGCGATACTTGCAGCAGGTAACACTTCCGAACGTCTCGTGTACTACTTTGATAGCCGAACACTCTTGCTCCTATCGTGTAGTCAAGAACGTACTAAGAGACACTTCTCTTTTCTTCGCCAGGAATCGTGATAGTAAAGATAATTCAATTTGATAGTATAAGAAAGTACTTAGATGGTTGCGTGAGGAACTAACTACTTCGTCGACCACGGCCTCCTTATATAGGCGTTCCTCCCACAACCCTAACCCTGGTGACTAAGCTCCTTGAGTCACACGACCTCATAACTCATAGCGAGTCATGTGTGAAATCCATCAGCTGACTTCCAACAAGTCAGCTGCGCAACATACCTAAACCAATCATAATCCAAATAACAAGTCATGTGCGCAACTCGCGTCACATGAGTGAAACCCATGACCCATAATGTGAGTCATGTGCGAAAATCATATGACCACAATCGTGTGTCATGTGAAAAACATCAACTAATAACATTATAACGATGATATCACAAGTGCGAATCATGTAAAACAAATCACAAACCTATGACTCATAATCGTGAGCCATGTGAAACCATATTCCTTGCTTAGTCAGGTTTGTGACATTAGCTCCCTTCTCCCCTAGCATCGGTCCCACGATGCTTACTCTTCGAACTGCAACAACTTTTTGCTCATACGTTTGATATGCCTTTTCAAACGTCTGTTGCTGCTTTCCTCATTCTTCCACGCTGACTTCATCATCCTCAACATGTTGCGCCCTACCTCGAGTGATCCTATTTGGTCCGAGATTGTTTTTTGCTGATTGCGGATCGTTTCGTCTTGGATCCGTATCATGTCCTCGAGGTGTGCGTTTTCGTTGCATTAGACCATCGATCTGTCTATGCAGGCTGTCGACGTCCGGAGCGGTTCCTTCTCTTTCCCTTCTTTCTTCCTCTTCTTTCTCGCCCTTCTCCCTCTCAAGCCGGGTCCTCACGGCTTCTCTTCTATTTTTCGTCCCCTTACCTTTTCTGCTCAGCGGTTCCTGAGCTCCGTTCGGTCTGGGATAATATCCCGCATTGATCTTGCTGTTTTTATGGGGTTGACAGTTGTCCCTAAAACATGCGTCCCAAGTGTAAATCTCCACATGCGACCTTCGCTTTGGTCTGGTCGGAGGAGGAGGAGGAGGAGGTTGTGCCGAATCGTACGACGTCTCATATGGTGCCGACAAGTCGACACTATGTCTTCAGGGTTCTCGAGGGAACCAGTTTCCTGTTTTTTCGCTGAGGTGGACTTGACATTCGTCGTCATAACAGCCCGGCCACGATAGGCTGAGATGCTTATTTCGTTCCATGTTCCGCTTTGCTTCGAGCTGGTCTGCGTCCAGCTCCGATTCCGGTGGCCCCGAATATGGTGGGCTAGTAGGCGGAAATGGGCAGAAGCTGCGATTGCCGTAATCGCCCCATCCTTCTTCGGCTCTGAGCGGTGCGCTGGTTGGTTGTGGGGATTCCACTTGTACCCATTCTTGGCTTTCCTGGGTAGCGGGAGTGGAATCGTTGAATTGCGAGCTCGGCATTGTTGAAGTGTTCTGCGGGGTACCAGGTCTTGTCGTGTTCTGGTGAATATCCCCTCCACTTGGCTCGGTATTGCAAGTGGTTTCGATGTACTCGAGAGTCGATGATTTCTTCGAGTTCGTATTCGTTTTCTCTGTCTATTTCGATAGGCGGAGGAGGAGTTTGAATTTGTGAGGGAAATTTGTTGTCTTCGTAGGGTTCGAGAAGTGAGATGTGGAATGTGTCGTGTATCTTCATCGAGGGTGGCAGGGCCAGCTTATAAGCGCTGCTGCCAAGCTTTGCCACTATCTTGAATGGTCTGATTTTCTTGTAATCCAGTTTCTTTGATGGTCTCGTGGTCTTGATGTTGCGTGGCAACAACCAGACTCTATCTCCTGACTTGAGATTTGGATCGGGTTTTCGGTGTTGATCGTAGTATTCTTTTTGTCGTAATTGTGCTGCCACCATTTCGCTTCGTAGTGTGTCGTGTAATTCCCTCATATCTTCCGTTGATATTTTTTTTGTTTGCATCAGATGACCGATTGTTTCGTATTCGGGGTTGATTCCGTAATTTGCATAGAATGGTGTCGTTTTGATTGTCTCCTGATATCCGTTGTTGTATGCAAATTCTGCCAGCGGTATTGCCTCATACCAGTCGTCTTGTTGGTAATTGATGTACGCTCAGAGGTATTGTCCCAATATGGCATTGGTCCGCTCTGTTTGTCCATCCGTTTGTGGGTGAAACGCTGTACTAAGTCGTCTTTCAATCCCCATTTTCATTGTGGTGTCCTTCCACAAGTCTGATGTGAATAGTGTGCCTCGATCTGTGATGATATCTTGCGGGATTCCATGTAATCGAACTATTTCTCGCAGAAATAGATTTGCAAATTGCCGCGCTTCCAGATCCTTTCGGCATGGTATAAAATGACTCATTTTGGTTAGGCGGTCAACGACCACCAAAATGGTGTCATAATCGTTCGATATCGGCAAATCTGTAATGAAGTCCATGGCTATCGATTTCCAGGGTCGGTCAGGTGCCTCGTTTGGTTGTAATAATCCGTAGGGTGCGTGTCGGACCACTTTCGTCCTCTGACATGTGTCGCAGTTCTTGACGTATTGCTTGATTGTTTCCCTCATATTTGGCCAATAATATTTGCGACATATGAGTTCGGTTGTCTTTGCCGTTCCTCCGTGTCCTGCTTGCGGGATATCGTGGTGATTGTAGATAAGGGTGGTCCTCAGTCCTTCGTTGTCCGGTATCCATATTTTGCCTTAGTACCATAGGTATTCGTCCTTCCATTGGCATAGCCCGAGTGCTATCCCTTTCATTTCTTTTTTCCCTTTGTCCAACGCTTCCTTGATTTGTTGTATGTATCCGTCCTTTTTGCTCGCTTCTTGGATTTTTCCTTCGTCCATGTCCTGGAATTCCACTAGTTCCAATTCGTTGATCTCCTCCCAATATTGATTTTTTGGAAGTAGTATTTGAGGGGTGTTGATGAGTCTTGGATCTCCTGCCGTTGGTAGGTCTCCCGCTCTTCGAGTAAGTGTATCGGCTTTCCCGTTTTCTTTCCCTGGCTGGTAGTATATTTGGAAGTCGAACTGACGTATTCGTTGTTCCCATCGCTTTTGTCGGTCGCTGAGGTGTTTTGAGGTCATGAAGGTGACCAAGTTCTTATGGTCGGTCATCACTCGTACTGTGTGTCGGCATCCTTTGACGTATCTTCTCCATTCTTCTAGGGCTTGTATGACGGCTAATAATTCCTTGTCGTGGACGTCGTAGTTGATCTCGGCGTCTTTCAGTGTTTTTGATCGGAATGCGACCGGTCTCCACCTTCCGTCTGGTCCTTGTTGTGATAATATCCCTGAGCAGAGGTATTTTGATGCATCTGTTTCGATCATTGTTGGTCTATCAGGGTCGTAATGGACCAGGACCGGGGACGTGGTCAGTTTCCTTTGTAGTTCTTCGAACGCTGCTTGTTCGATATCTCCCCATTCCCATCTGACGGCTTTCTCGGTAAGCCGATATAGGGGTTTGCTCGTTCTGCTGAATTGTTCTATGAATCGTCGATAGAAGTTGCAGAAGCCAAGGAAGCATTGTACTTCCTTAACCTTTGTTGGTGCTGTCCATTCCCATATTGCTTTTGTTTTGATGGGATCTGTTTTGATGCCGTCTTCGTTTATGATAAATCCGAGGTATTCCACTTCTTTCTTGTGGAATTCGCACTTGGAAGGCTTGACCTTCATTCCTGATTCGTATATGTCTGCCAAGATGTTGGCGACATCCTTTCGGTGTTGTTCCAAAGTGTCCGAGTATATCAGGACATCGTCCAGATATACTCTGCAGCAGATATCGATATCTCTCTGAACCGTATTATTGATCCACCTTTGGAACGCCGCAGGTGCATTGGTTAGCCCCAAGGGCATTACCAGATATCGTATGTTCCCAGTTTACTTGAAAATGTCGTTTTCCATTCGTCTCCTTCCTTGATTCTAACGTTGTGGTAGGCGTTCTTAATATCAAGTTTCGTGAAGTATTTGGCGGTGTTGAGCCGGTCCAGTGCCTCGCTGATGAGTGGTAGTGGATATCGGTCTTTTTTGGTGACTTCGTTAAGTCCTCGATAATCCACACATAGCCGAAGTTTGCCGTCTTTCTTTTTGACGAATAGTATGGGTGACGCTAAGTCTGTCCATACTTCTCGTATCCATCCTCGGCCGAGGTTCTGATTGATATATCGTCTTAATTCGTCCAGCTCATCCGCGCATAACGGATATATCTTCTTTGTTGGAACTTTTTCTCTGTCCTTCAGGTTGATTTCCAGGTCAACTCCTGGTCGGTGTGGCGGTAGTTTGGTTTTTTCTTCTTTTTCAAAGACGTCTATCAGGTAGTGGTATTCTTTCGGAACTATTTCTTCAAGTTCCTTTTGTTCGTTGGGTTTTTTGTTCCTGATAGCCAATTCCGTGCTGATGTTGACCGCTTCCAGTCTCATCTCGTTTTCGATCCAGCTTCTTTTGATAATCCCGGTGGTTTCTCCTTTCCGATAGAAGTGGCCGAATGCTTTAGCCGAGATTTCGCTTATCTCGATCCTTGGTTTCGATGCACTAGCTTTCTGACTAGTGTCTTGCTTGGTTTCCGTACTGCCGAATCCGTGGTTGCTTCTCGCGGTTTCGTCTAGTGAAGCTACTTCGTATAGCTCTCCGTCTTTGATTTTTTCGATAATCAACTGTGCGATTCGGTCTCCTTTTCGTATCGTGTACTCGGTATTTCCTTGGTTTACCATTACTACCTTCACTTCACCGGTATAATCGGCATCTATAACTCCCGCATTGGTGCTGAGTCTGTGTCTGACTGCGAGACCACTGCGTAGAGCTATTCGTCCATAAGTGTTGTGAGGTAGCCCGATGGCTATTCCCGTTCCGATCATTACCTGCCCCTGGGCTGGTATGCTGATATCTTCGTTTGCGTACAGGTCGCTTCCTGCTGCCTTAACCGATCCCTTCGTAGGCATTCTCGCTTCGGGGGTCAATCGTTTGACCTTGACACGCTTGTCAATACTGGCCTGGACTGCAGACCACTTGGTGATCAAGTTTTCTTCCAGGGCTTCCGCTTCCAGTACAGCATACGCAACAGGTGGGCTGTTCAAACACCATGTTGTGCATTGTTCGCTGTTAAAAGTAATCTTCTTATCGTTGCAATCGATAGTCGGATTATGCGTTCGTAACCATGGCATTCCCAAGATGACCTCATGGTTTTGCAAATTCGCCACTTCGAGGGTTGCTAATTCCCTATGGCTATTGATGTCCATAGGTACTTTCACAACATGGGTGACTGGCCCCATGCTGCTTGGCTTCCCATCCGCCAGGTAAATTTCTCTCGGTTTCTGAGCTCGTGTTGCCGGGATGCCGTGTTTTTCGCATATCCCATGGTCGATAAAGTCTTCTGTTGCTCCCGAGTCAATCATTGCGTTGATCGTAACTGTTGCTTGTTTTCCGTGAAGTTTGACCTTCACCATAATATGATCGTTTTCGTTTTCGAGTGTTTCCGTGTACTTGAGTGCCGAATAGTAGTTTGCCAAAATGATGGGTTTCCTTTCGGGTCTGTCCCTCAGACCATCTCTTACTGGGGACTTTCTTCGTTTCCCAACTGTTCGGTTTCTCGTTCCACTTCCATTTCTCTGATCTTTGGCTTGACTGCCCATGGTGCTCGTTTTTGAGGTTGTCCATTCCGCTGCTGACTTGTATAGTCTCGTCCGTCCCTTGCATTGTTGCAATCCTTTGCTCGATGGTTTGGTTTTCCACATTTGAGGCATAGCTGTTCTCTGAGCCTTCTTCTGAATTCGTTGTTGGGTAGCCTCCAATTAGGCTGCCTTCGTGTCGCGTCGAGGTCCATTGGATCTCCTCGTTGCTCGTGTATGGCTGGCCTGAATGTCCCATCTTGATTTCTTGGTACTTCGATTGTACGGTTTGGAGTGCTTTTTTGTTGTATGCTGTTGACGAAATTGATATGGTTCTCCTTTCGAATGGCCCAGTTTGCAAGGTCTTCCACGTCGTCTGTTTCGTAATTGTCTTGTCCCCACGCATCTTGTAGGGTACGGTTGATTCCTTTGAGGAATATTCGTTGCATTGATTGATCATCATAATCAGCTTCGTCCGCTGTTAACCGGAATTCATTCCAGTAGTCGGTTATATTTCGTTTTCCTTGGACCATGCCCTCGATCTTGGTCCTTGCTGCATTTTGTGCATCGACGTCGGCAAACTGTCTTCGAAGTGCGTCCGTAAACCGGCCCCAGGTTTCCCAGCTTCCTGTTTTCCTTCCTTCCGCATATGGTGTGATCCATTTTGCTGCTGCTCCCCTTAATAGTGACTTTGCGTATATCACTTTTTCAACTTCTGCGGTGATGCCCGTTGCCTCATAGTACAGGTTGCATTGTGCTATCAATGTTCGTAGTGTTTCCCGTTCGCCTTTGAACTCAGGTGGTGGTTTGACTTTCAGTCTCGCGGTTCTCCCGCCACTTTGTGCCAGTTCAATGATTTGTCGTAATTGTTCTTCCGTGAATCCTGCCAATTGAATGGCTGTTGCCGAGCCGCCCGCCGGGGGGTTACTCGGCCCTCCAGGTGTAGCTGGTGCTGGTGCTGACATTGTGTTTCTCCTTGTGATAGTTGGTGATGCTGTTCCTTCCGATCCTTCCAGGGATCCTGGTTCTGGTGATACTGGGCTTCCGGCCCTTGATGTTCCGACTGATTGTTGAAGTGCCTCTCCTAATGTGTCTGTGTCGAATACTGCTTCTGCTAGTGGGTCTTCGTTTTCTTCCGAAGTCTTGTCTGTTTGTTAGGTGCTGCGATGAGATGCAACCAAATGTAACGATCCTTCTCTCCGGGCGATACTTGCAGCAGGTAACACTTCCGAACATCTCGTGTACTACTTTGATAGCCGAACACTCTTGCTCCTATCGTGTGGTCAAGAACGTACTAAGAGACACTTCTCTTTTCTTCGCCAGGAATCGTGATAGTAAAGATAATTCAATTTGATAGTATAAGAAAGTACTTAGATGGTTGCGTGAGGAACTAACTACTCGTCGATTTTTTTTTTTTTTTTTTTTTTTTTTTTTTTTTTTTTTTTTTATATCAAGTGTATTTGTTTTACAACTACCGGGGTACAAAAACTGCATGCATCATCAGATATGGCCGAAAAAAACCCCACGATCCAGCCAGGCGCCAGTGGAAAAAGCCATCATCCCAAGACCCTCTGGTGTGGGCCCAACCGCACGATCTCGCAGACAAGAGAGAAAAACAAAGCCGGCTAGCCGGAGCGGACGACAAAGTAAATCCCCAAAACCCTACAAGCAGGAAACAACAGGAAAACCACTTGCCATAAACTCCTACCCCCTAAAAATCAAAACCCTGCCTAAGCAGCACAACAAGGAGCGGAAAGTGCAACCAATACAAACGAAAGGAAACACAAACAAGGGGAACCCATGAGAAGGAAAACCCAAACAAGCCATAGAGCAAACACTACACTAAAAAACTCGAACGGGGGCCGGTCATCAACGACTGTAATATGGAAGCAATCAAAACACGAAAGAAACTAGCAAAAATTACATCGCGCCAAGGCCAGCAGTCGCCCAAGGAGGCGGTGCAATACCATGAACAGT
>QOVD01003669.1:0-26347 GCA_003521225.1 Tuber microsphaerosporum | reverse complement strand
GCCCCCACCCCCAAGGTCCTACCCAAAGTGAGAAGGTGATTCTACGCCCCGCGCTCCTCCCGACTCCCCCACGCCAACCAACCCTTGATCAAGGGTAAAGCCTGCGACGTCGTGGCATCGGTGCTGCGCGAAGCCCAGTCCCTCCTCCCTCGCTCCTTCATGGTGTCCGTTAGCGATAAAGGCGCCATCTCCCTCACAGTAACGGAGCAACACACCTCTGGTTCCTCCTACTCTCCTATTTTCGATGCCTTCTCCACCAAGCTCAACCAAGCCTTTGTCGTGGGATCTTCCCCTTGGGAAACGTTTCGGATGGCCCCAAATTTCGTTCAGGTCGCGCTGGACAGGCTCCCCATTGAGCTCCTCCCCGACTCCAACACCACTCTATTCCCCTTCCTGCTGGAATCCATCGATAACGGCCACGGATTTCGCATACCCTCATCGCGATTCCTAAACCCTGACCCCGACTCAGGAAACGCCAAGAAAGCGACCTCGGTTATCGTTACAATCCACCCGAATCAACTCGACAATTTCGTAAAGCCCTTTTATCTTCTAGGACAGCTATGCAGACCAGAGAAGGCCTTCCGAAAGTCCCCTCTCGGAATCTGCTCCAACTGCTCCTCTTTCGGCCACCAAGCCCCGCTCTGTAAAGCAACCCACCCCACCTGCCCCCTCTGCTCCCTTCACCATACAAGGAAGGAGCACCGGTGTCAAAATCCGTCTTGCCCAAAGGAGGGCATTTATAAAGTGGTTCCCGGCTGCTGCCCCTCCTCCCCCCTCAGATGCCCCAACTGCAAGTGCCCTCACCAAGCCTCCGACCTCTTCTGCCCGAACCGCCCAGTTGTTCAGAGACGCCCGCCCCCGGCACCAGAGTCAGTGGGCAGCGCTGAGGGCGAAGACGGGATGGACATCTCCGCCCCTGACGTGGTTTCCCCCTCACCAAGAGTTCTCCTCCCCCCGTTTGACCTCACCACCCAGAGGCCCACCAACATGGGTCCACCCGTCGAGCCCCCCACGGCGGCTCGTCCCACCCCAGGACCCAGTGGCTCCCTCCCCCAGGGGGTCCCGCTCTCCTTCCCCTCCACATCGAATCAGGGTGGTGCCCACTAATGCGGGAAAACGCCGCAAAATTATTGTCCCAGTCTAAAATCTCCTTTGGACAACACAACCTGCTGCGGAGTTGGAAAGTGTATCTTGCCTTGTTTAATAGCTTTTCGTTGTTAAAAACCCCTGTTGACATTGTTGCTGTTCAAGTCCCTCCCGTCAAGTTCGGTCGTCTTCCTTTCCTTGCTGGTTTTAAAGTTTTTTCCCCGACCCAGCCCGAGACCCTGAAGCCAAGAGTTGCTACCTATGTTTCCCTAACGTTCCTGGAACGAGCCTCGGTCCTCCCAGTTATGACGGGCTCGGATAGTTATTTTTCCCTTGATTTATTTCTTGATTCCCCCCCGAAGGGCTCAGCCAACAGATGGAGAGTCTCTAATTGTTACACCACCTTTACCCGTGCTGGTGGCGCCTCGTCGGTCCCCCCCACCACGGTTTTTAAAACGCATTCCTTCCCTACTTTGATTCTTGGGGACTTCAACATTCACCACCCCTCTGCCGACCCCCTCAGAGATTTCAATCAGTCCGATATGTCTCCTTCCTCCCCTTATTTTGATCTAGCGGCTGCTCGGGATTTTTCGCTTTTGAATGTTGCAGCAGTTTATACTAGGTTTTCGTTTAACGCTGATGCTAGGCCTGGGGTCCTTGACCTTGCCTTTGCAAATCTTTTTCTTTCCCAGCTTGTCAGGGCGGAGTGGTCCACGCCCCTTCCCTCTACTGGTTCGGAACATGTTCCTTGCTTTGTTTCTTTTGATTATTCTCCCTTCAAACCTGCACCTCCGAAACCGGACTGGGTAAGGCTTGACTGGGAAGGGGCCACAGCGGCCCTTGACAAGATAGACATCTCCACCCCCGTCCCCTCCCCCTCCATTGGCCAGCTAGATACCTGGTTCGACACCAACTTTACCAGGGTTCAAGAAGCCCTCCGTTCCAATGTCCCCTTTTCCCGCCCCTCACCCAGGGCCAAGCCCTGGTGGTCTCCCCTTCTCTCCTCACTCAGGAGGACATACCATGCCGTAGCAAGACGCGCCCGCAAGGCCAAGATAGATGATGACCCCCTTCCCCCAGCAGAAGCCCGTACTGCCAGGGCGGCCTACTTCAAAACGATCCAGCCGGCCAAGAAGAAATGCTGGGAACTGTACCTGTCCACCACGGACGCCCACTCGGTCTGGCACGCCGGACGTGCCGTGTCCGGCTACACTACAGACAGATTCCCCTCCTTCCCAGGGGCCGACACGCCTGCCCAAATCAATGACCCCCTCCTCAACCACTTCTTTCCCTCTAGGCCTAGCCCGGGTTACCCCCGCTTCGCCACCCTCGATCCCGATGCTCCCCCTGTCACCAGCGAGGAGGTAAGCATTGCTCTTGGGGCATGCTCCCCTACCTCGGCCCCCGGACCGGACACCATACCCTACTCAGTCTGGAAGAAAGTACACTCGAAGTACCCAAAGCTCATACCCGCACTACTCTCTCCCCTCCTGCCGCATGGTCACCTCCCGGGCTCCCTGAAGGAAGCAGACGGCGTGATCCTGGACAAACCTGGGAAGCCTTCATATGAATCTCCTGCCTCCTTCCGGGTGATAGTCCTCCTCAAAACCTTCTCCAAGATCCTTGAGGGTATCGTCGGTTCAAGAATTGGTAAGTTGGCTCGCATACTTGGGCTCAGACATGGGGACCAATGCGGTTCCCTTCCGGGCATATCAACCTTCGACGCAGCAGCCACCCTCTCCCATGAGGTTCGAGCTCTTCAGGCCAACCGAGATTTCAGGGTCTCTACCCTCTTTCTGGACATCAAAGGTGGTTTCGACAATGTTGATTCCGCGGTCCTCTTCTCCAAGCTGTAGTCACTCGGCACGCCCATATACCTAGTGAACTGGGTCTACTCCTTTCTACACGGACGCCGTTGTCGTCTCCTCTTTTAGGGATCGCCGAGGACCTCCCTCCCGGTATTGGTAGGCACCCCCCAAGGCTCCTCCCTCTCGCCTCTGCTGTTCGTGATCTACGTCTCCTCCATGCACCTCACCATCCCCCGCGGGCTTGTCCTCTCCTACGTGGATGACTTTGCCATCATAGTCTCCTCCCCCTCCTACGAAAAAAACACCGCTCTCCTGGCCGGCCACTACCGGACTCTTTCTGCCATCTGCTCGAAGCTAGGCGTCCCTTTCTCGCTTCCGAAAAGAGAGCTTATCCATTGGCCCACCCCTATACAGAGGGGCCCCCAGTCCGCTACCTCAATCACTCGGGATGGGAGCACCTTTCGCCCCGCCGCTTCCCTCAGATGGCTCGGATATTGGTTCACCCCCTCTCTCTCCACCTCGCCTCACTTCAACAAAAGACTCGCCCTGGCCAAAGGTGCCTTTGCCGTAATTCGCTCTTTGGGCTCGCCGGCTACAGGCATTCCCCCTTTCTTATCCCACCGCCTAGCCATGGCGGTGGTCCGCCCAGTTCGCCTTTATGTGGCCGACCTCTTTGTCCCAAGTGCGAAGATGACTGAGAAGATGGAGGTGTTTTGGAGGATGGTTCAAAGGTGGTCCACATCTTGTTTCTCCTCCACCCCTACGGGCATCCTGTCTTTCGAGTCCTGCCTTCCCCCAGTTTGGCTCTTGGCGGCTCACCAACGCCGCCTTGCTGGCCTCCGGGTCTCCTCCCTTCCCCCTTCCGCGAACCTGGCTTCCGCCAGGCTGCCGCCCTCCTTCCCCAGCCTGGACGACTGGAGGTCTCCTATCTCCGCAAGGCAATATGCCATCAAGCTGCAACCCAATTACCTCCCCCTGAACTGGGCTACCCCCCTGCCTCGCTGTAGTAGGCATCTACCCCTCGATTCAATCGTGCATGACGCGTACACGGCCCTCGACCGGCCCGCGTTCTCTCCGCTAGTCAGGACTGACCTCATGGACCTGCACATCCCTCTCCCTGTCCCTTTACTCATGGGCAAAGCCAACAGACGCCTCAAACTCCTACTTACACAATCCCTTCTCACCTTCTGGAAGGTGAATTACTCGCCTCCCCTCTACTATAAGTTTCCCCCCTCCCTGTCACCTCAGCCGTTCCAAGGCCTCCCTCGGTTTGTGGCCAGCAGGATCCACCAGATTACGTCCGGAAAGAGCTACCTCGCTGGTCATCCCTCCTGGTACAATAACGACGACCCTACTCTTTGTCCACACCGCGAATGCGGGGTGGAAGATTTCCAACACGCCATCTTGTTCTGCCACTCGAGATCGGAAGCGCGCTCCCTTTTCCTCCCAAGGGATGCCTCGCTTGACTCCCCGTCCCCCCTCTGGGGCTCCGCATCTCTACCTAACGGCCTCTCCGGCTACATACTCTCCACTGCCACGGGTTTCCCGCCAGATATGCCCCCTTACGCGGTACCGCCCCCACCGGTGGTTCCTGCAGTCACCCCGCCAGTGGGCCCCAGCAAGAGGCCGAGGCCAAAGCTTTTCCCGTACAGCAACCTCTTAGAAGGTATCACAAATACAGGTGCCAGGGCTTTAATGATTGGTAACGCTCCGATTGCTCCTTAGTTTCATGGATTTGTGGTTTTCTACTTATGAATTGATGTATGTTTCTTGTTTGTTAAGATTGGATTTTAACGTGCGTACGTTGTTTGTGTTAATTTTTTCGATTGCGACTGCGTTCGTCGCCTTTGGAGGACTTGTTTTGTTTTGGGTTTTGATTGATTTTGTTTTTTGTTTTGTGTTTGTGGGTTTTGTTTTGGCCATATCTGATGATGCACGCTATTTCTTGTACCTTAAAACAACGAATATATTATATAAAAAAAAAAAAAAAAAAAAAAAAAAAAAAAAAAAAAAAAAAAATAGAAAAAAAGACAAAAAGGACGCAGAATACACAGGAGAAATAAAGGTCCTTATGGTAAACCACAGTAGGGCTGATTATCGGATTCAACCAGGTGACCGAATAGCGCAACTCATAATAGAGAAAATTGACACATCAGACATGATGGAGGTAGATAGCCTTCAGGAAATGGAGAGATCGGACAAAGGATTCAGAAGTACTGATATCTCCCCTAAGCGAACCATCGAGGTACCGGACTCGCAACCCATGGTATGTTTCCTACAAGCGGAAAAAGGAAACAACGAATACTTCGATATCGAGAACTTGGGGAGTCATTCACGGTTAATGCAAGAACATCTCCTGATGTCAAACGCTATTCTATCTCAAGTAGAAAGGAGTGCGTTTAACATGGACTTCATCACGGAAGTATTGGCAGCAGGAGGAAAGGACAAGGAATAGATGAGTAGACAGAAGGAACTAGACAGATTGAAGGCAGAAGAGAAGAAACCACCAAAGAACTGGCATAGGAAACAGGGGTTACTCAACTACAAGAACCCCTTGTATATTCCCGACAATGAAGAGCTAGAAACCACAATCGCCAAAGGATGTCACGACTGGCGAGTAGCCGGACATTTTGGGCAAGAAAAAACACTTGAAATTGTCACCCGAGACTTCTACTGGAAAGGACTCACCCCTTGGATTAACGACTATCTGAGGTCATGCGACGAATGTCAACACAATAAGTCGCCACAACATGCAAAGTACGGGTTACTACAACCACTACAAGTTCCTTTCGCCGCATGGACATCTATCTCCACAGACTTCATTACCCTTCTACCAGAATCCCAAGGACACTCCCAGATCATGGTAGTAGTGGACCGATTCATAAAAATGGCCCATTTCATAGGCCTAGGAGAAAACGCAATGGCCAAGGATGTGGCAGATACCTTGTTACAAGAAGTTTGGAAACTTGATGGGCTCCCCACCGAGATAATATCAGATATGGATGCTAAGTTCGCGGGGGAATTTTGGGAATCTATGTTCAAATCGCTAGGCATTAAAGGCAAGATGTCAGCAGCTTACCACCCCCAAACCGATGGACAAACCGAAAGAACCAACCAAACTTTGGAAGCTTACATACACAACTTCATCAACTACCATCAGAACGATTGGTATCAGCTGTTACCACTAGCAGAACATGGGTACAACAACTCCACTACAACCGCCCATGGGTTATCCCCCTTCTATGCAAACTATGGGTTCCACCCTCAAACGGAATGGATGAAGGAACGAGAAGCTCAGAATCCAGGGGCAGAAGTTTATGCACACTGGATGAAGAATATACACCAACGGGCCAAAACGGCATTGGAGAAAACTCGCGAAGATATGGGCAGATATTATGACCGGAAAAGCAAGACAGCAACCGGATATTAAGATTGGGGACTTAGTAATTCTAAACGCAAAAAACATACGAACTAAGCGACCAACGAAAAAACTAAGCCCGAAGCCTTGCAGACTGTTCAAAGTATTGGAAGTTAAGAAGAGCGACCGAGCCTTCAAACTCGAAATCTCCCCACGATGGAAAATAGATCCCGTGTTCAATATATCATTACTGGAACCTTACCGAACCTCAATACTGGAGGCCAGAGAACAACCACCTAGAGAACCCGAGGATGTTGAGGGAGAGCTCGAATGGGAAGTGGAAAGAATAGTTAAAAGTGAGATAATTGCTTACACTAGAAAGGTGGGAAGACAAAACCTGACGTTCAAGGAACGACGGTATTTGGTAAAATGGATGGGATGTGCGGAGGACAAGAATACTTGGAAACCCCCGGAAGGGTTCCCAAACGCTCAGGAGATGATAGAAAGTTTTAATAGGCAGAAGCCGGATGTGCCGGGACTGGCCGAAGTTGAATGAACTAAGAAAGGTTTTCCTCATGTGGACAAGCAAACGCAGGAGGTTTTTTACCCTACTACTTCGAGTTCAAAAAGGAAGTTAAAATAAATTGGATCTAGTTATATGAATAAAAAGGTATTCGAGGCGAAACCTTAAGGAGGGAGCTCGTGTTATGCACATTGGAAGCCCAGGTATGGAATACTGGAATCCAGCACATAGACCTCCGAAGCGCACAGACCCCTGCGCACAGACCTCCAAAATACATTCATCATACCCCTAAGGCCCCGACATTGGAGCACTACGTTCGTTGCCGCACCAGTGGTAGTTGTACTCACACTCAAGAAGGTCCCTCCAGGGACCACTCGCAATAACACCATATACGTCGTGGCCGTGTGTCCGGCTGGATGCTGTTCACAGGATATATGAGAAGAGAACCTAGCGAAAATTATGCAAGTGGTTCGGACCAAATCAGCCGCCGTCACATAAAGTTATAGGCCTTCAAAGATATGTGAGCTGAGGGAAACAAAAGAGTGGATGCTTAGCCGAAGTTTTCCCATGAGGAAATTAGACACTAGTACGCATAGTGGAGACCAATAGTCCCACTCAGAGTCAGTCAGTAAGGGAGAGGCATTGCACGCAATTAGCCATAGGTGAGATTTCAAGCAAGAGTCATCCCGAAACCTGATGCACATCTAGCCTAAGAACTCATACGCATTGAATGGTCTGACGACCAAGGAGTTGGCCACTCCCTACATGACTCGGTGAAGAAATTTACAACGCTAGCACCTATTGGCATACGAGAACTCTGCACACCTACCGTTGAGGATGATGACACACCCTCATGATTAGATGAATAGTGTATGTCTTCATAATGCTAAGAAAATAGTCGAACAGTTCTCAGGGTCAGAGAGTGTTAGCACTTTTTAGTTAGCAAATATTAGTTAGCCCATGAACACTCAGACGCGGAATATAAATATCGCAGTGCCTCCCTTGCTAAACAAGAAATCATCAAGCACCGGAGAAGAGATCTTATCAATATAACAAGTTACCACGCTATAAATCTTTATCTTACTCGATTATCCTTTTACATACCAAATTACTTCTCACGAGAGCTAGTTACCCATGAGCCTTCTTAGACAAATATCCGAAGATACCTACTCAGGCTTAGTTCGATATTATAGTCCCACTATCGGCTACCCCTTACACTTTGGTTGCCAAGCAACGCTCTCTTTCCCCTGATGCGACGTTACGTCATACTGACGCACTGTCACAACCTTAGCTCTAGTTCTATTCCCTTCCCTCTTCTGACACAGCCGGTTCCACACTGCCTCTTCCACCCGCCATGACATATTTTCTGATATCATCTCAGAATTCGACCCGCACCCCAGTTCTGAATCTCACCTGTATAGGGTAAACTAGCTAGTAGTCGAAGTATAATCATCATAGTTTCTTACTCTTTATTTACTAGACAATTGCTTCTATATACACATACAGCTTGACAATGTCCTCGATGCCTTCGGGTGTATTTTGGTGCCGTGTTTCCTAACAATAATTTACTCAATGGCTTTTTTCGTCACAGCAACGCCCCGCCCGCACTTGGACAGGCAGGGCCTGACCCTCCCTGTTTCCCGATTCCTCCATATATCTCTTTGAATGTTCTCAAATCAATCCAGCTATTAACCACCAAGCGCCATTCCACCTTGGGGATCAGGTGCACCAACCCGAGGGTTGCCCCTACCTCAACTATCGTAAACTCTAGCGCATCCTCTCTCATCTCTACTGTACAATGCCATGTATGTCCGAGAGGAATCCTGAGTTGACTGCACTCAACATCTGAACAGCCTTGACCCAACGCACAGCATTCCCTTGGGTGTAGTCTCTGATTTTGACAAGCCCCAAGAACTTTGCCGGCAGACGGCCCCTCAGCGCACTATATATATCTTCAGTACCAGCCTGGACCCAAACTCAATCATTGCGACTCCACTGATTTCAGTAGTGTAGGGCTCTCGTGTATCGCACACAGTGGATGTCGTACAGGTTGCTCTCTTCGAACGCTAGAACCGGAATTTCAAGTTGCCTTAATAGGTCAACCGGGAGTAATTGAAACGCGGCATGATCTTGAGGAAGCCTGCCCTTGGGGGCATGTTCTGCTGGCTATATCGGATTAATTCGCGACATATATTCCCCAGTGAGACTCCGGACACTTTACGCAGATGCCAGACGTTGGACATGTCGTCCCGACATCCTTGCAGGATCCTCCGGTGGACGACCGGCTTTGTTATGGCACCTGTTATACTCGATAAATATTGTAGGACATCTACAGAGAGATGGGCCCCACGGCGTCGAAGAGATTCGAGATTCAATAACCTCATTCTGATGCTGTGCTGACGATTGTAGCTGTCCACAATTTGGCACCGCGCATTATTTTTATTCAATCATACCCCTCCATCCTTGATTTGTTCCTTGTCCGCTAGCTCTCCAAACTTAGTGGAATGCATCGGTAAATTGCCAAAATGGTGTATATGATCACTAACATGACCTGGTAGATGTATCTTGATAAAGTTGAAATGCTATTCGCTATAGATGAAGTCTATACGTTGGGAGTCCATTTCTTCAAGATCGTCGTCACAGATCCAGCGCCATTTAGAGGTGGCCACAGCCTGGCTCATCCACATTCTCTGATGTCATATCTCCCTCTGTTGCTCGTAAACCTTGGCCAGTGTACACTTATTTACTCAAAACTCCAAAAAGATACCTTTCATATTGTGAAATCAGGAGAGATAATCATCGATATAAGGTATGGTGTCAGACGTGTGGCTTCGGTATTTTGCCATCAGACTGAAGTTGACAAGTGCTCTGAGGCATCCGAGAGCACGTTTGAAAGTTATCTGTTTTAAACTTTGTTGCTGACGCAGTGCTACTGCCAGAACTCCCAAAATACAACGCCACAGATTCCTCATCTTCTTCCCTTGCCAATGCGCAAACTGACAGTAGGCTGTTTTGGGTATCAAAAATCGAGGGTATGGCGGTAATGTCTTCCAAACCTCGTCAAAAGCCTCCCATCGGCCGTGTTGCATAAGAAAACCTTGGATCTAGTACATCATGTCCTTAAATAATCTAAGATAAACCGTATAGAGCATGACTGGAACGTGCAAGTCAGGCACAGATACCTGGTGTAGCCTATGACACACGTTTTGGCCCAAAATGATTGGCAGGGCGAAGAACTTGATTCGGGCGCTATCTGACTTCGAGCCTGGGAATAGGTTTTGATACCCATATCGTTTGTATCTTGCGTAATCTCTAGCTCGATAATTCTTGATGTTGGTTCCTAATTCCCCAGCAGGCACCTCACATGTAGGACAGGCGCTGGATTTCAACCCTTGCAGTGTCACGTTTTCCCTATAGTCGGCAACCCATGAAGTCAAGATTGGGAACCAGTTCCTAACCTTCCCGTCGGCGTAGTCAATTGGGATGCCATCAAGCCCTGCATGCTGCAGGGGCGCAAAAAATAATACAAATATGTCTTGCAGTGTGTTTGTGTTCACTTGTCTCTGGTATTGATCAGCTTTGTAGACTTTGAGAGTTTAGGGGGGACAGGCAATAGTGGGAGAAGCAGAAGAGTCATTGATCCAGGGCAGTTGCGGCTTGCTGATGGAAGATATCTGAGCGTAATATAGAAAGGCCACGCTTTGTTGTCACTGGAGAAGTTGCTGAGATGGGTCTGATCGGACGTCCCATTGATGCGAACTACAGTCGCACCAGGTGGAAGTGTCTTCTATAAACTAGTCAGATATGGTTACCGTAAAAGAGGTTGGGGCGCTGTACTTGAACCTCCTACCACCAGGCGCTGTCTGCATTTCCGCATAGATCCTTTCAGCATTAGGATCGAATTCACGCTTCTGCGGGTTGACAAAATCATCTCAGTATATGATCTGGCAAAGAAGATATCTGACACAATCTAAGACGTTACGATAGAAGAATGGTAGAGTCCTTTTGCTATCCTCAACCTGTCCATCGAACCATTGCAGATACACCGTGTACAGGTCCAAAGACCGGAGGTGATTCTCCAGCCTATGTATAGAGCTATAGCTGGCTAACGCAGAATCACCGAGGGCACTTGAGAAGTATTCATTGATTCGTGATTTAGGTACTTTACCCGGAATGGACCAAGACACTTTTCTGAAACCAGGCGCACTACTGAATGGTGCCAACGGGTCCTCGCAGAGATTCCTCTATTGTTGCTCAAATCCGTTGACATCTCTAATTGCTGCTCCAGCGCGTGGATAATGCTCCCCTCTGCCAGGTAACGAAGGTGTAGAGTTTTCTGGTATCTCAGTATCAGACTAGGGAGCAGTAAATGCGTTCAGGTCCTGCACGGTAGGATCGGGGTCAGATTGATAGTCAGAATCCTAGGGCTTGCTCACTTCGCGGTAGTGCAATATGCTTGTTTCCTTGTCATTGATAATATCCACGTATGATTTATATTGTTTGGTAGACACGAGAACGATGTCTCGATTTGCGTGCGCAATTCGCAGGTGTTTCTCATATCTGCCTGACCGCATGTATTTTGGTCGGCAGAATGGACATTTGCTAGGCATGGTGAGAGTCAGCTCAATGTATATTGTAGGCTTTGTGTAGATTTTAGGATACCTGCACTGCTGTATGAAGTCTTGAGCCTAAAGCGTGTTGATTACAGGTAGGGACAAGGAGCTCAGACACTCCGAAGAGGAACTGGTGGTCCATGGGGTTTAGCGTAGACCTCAGGTGGCGTAATCTTTAGTTTCTTTCAAGATCATAGGATTCCGGAACAAATGTGCGTATTATTCTTGATTCAAGTTTTATCGGATGATCTTTCTTAAGCGTCAGATTTGTCCATTATTGGCCAATCTTGAACACACAGCTTGATGCATTCAAACCCTCTAGAATGTTTGGGAGTTGTATATATAAAGTCAATTGAGTACAATAGAAGGGACTTCATACCAAAAATCATCCCATGTTCAGAAGATGCATATTCAGCTCTACTATTTCCAATCCTTGTATCTATATATACCGAAATTCAAACAATATGGCTCACAATATGATTCACGTACAATACATCTCGATGGAGAATTCAGGACAGGAGTTGGCTCCTGCGAGGCCGACCTACCATCTTTCGCATAATTCTCTCTTAGGGGTGATTAGTGCAGAACGCCCTAATCCTGGCGGTCAGTCAATTAACCAGTATAAAGGAGCCCTGGGCATCCCAAATAATAATGCAGGCATGGTAGTGTATAGAGAATGGCGGCGAATTGTAAAAGATCAGCAGATAGCAAGTAACTTTTCGCTAATCGCTAATTTCCCTATCAGAGAATTCCAGCAAATCATCTCAGGAATAAGGAGAGTGCGCCCTGGATGCGATCAGCTCATCACTACAAGGGCCGCGAATAACATGGCTCGTATCCCAGAGGTGGATGAGGTAGTCGTTCAACTTGTTAAAGACTGTATGGGTAAGTTGACAAACACGATGAACATGCACCTTCAGCGTGTGGCTAAGGGCCAGCCTGCCCCTCAACTGGGCAAGCCAGGAGTCCCCACTGTGCAGATGATTGTTCCGCAGCTGCTGCTACCAACGGGCGCCCCAGCTCAATGGGGTCTTGCTATGACTGATCCTAACTCAGCTGCGGCTGCCCAAAAAGCTCTCCAGGCAAATAACCAAGCGCAAGCAAATGGACAAGTTGTTCCGGGTGTCATTCCAGCGCAAGGACTAGGGGTACCTGCTTAACCTCAACCGCCGATAAACCAACCGCATGCGCATCGACAAGTCGTTCCGGGTGTCATTCCGGCACAAGGACTAGAGGTACCTGCTCAACCGCAACCGCTGAATAACCAACCTGAATCACAAGAACCAGTCATTCCAGGTGTCGTTCTGGCCCAAGTACAAGAAGTACCTGCTGGACCTCAACCGCCGATTAACCAACAGGAAGCCCAAGGACAAGTCATCCCATCTGTCCGTATGGCACAACGACAAGTCATTCCAGGTGTCGTTCAGGCGCAAGAACTTGTTGTACCAGCTTAACCTGAACCGCCGATTGACCAACCGCAAGCGCAAGTACAAATCGTTCGTAGTCTCATTCTGGTACAAGACTTGGAGTACTTGCTCTACCTCAACCGCCGAATAACCAACTGCAAGCGCAAGGACAAGTCGTTCCAGGTCTCGTTCACGCCTAGCATTATATCCTGCTGCTCAACCTCAACCGCCTGTTAACCAAGTGCAAGCGCAAGGACAATTCGTCCAAGGTGTCATTCCGGCACAAAGTCAACGAATACCTGCTCCGCAAAAGCTCCCCTAGCGGTTGGCTCAGCTCAAGCACCAATTATACTCGATACCCCAGCCAGCAGCTCGGCCCGCAGCTCTGCAAACAGCTCAGATAAACCCCTATATAACACCCCACATAACAGCCCTGCAAACAGCCCAGCAAACAACCTACATAACAGCCCACATAACAGCCCTGTGCCGCCACTAATCATATCTAATATCCCGTTAAATCACCGCGCGCCACTAGGTGAGTCTTTTTCAAAATAATCTCCGTTTGCGAGTTTTTCACTTACGGACTAAGGAGTTATTGATTGGAGCACTCAAATTTGACAGCCACGTGCAGTGCGTATTGGTTGGATCCGCCACACGGCTGATAGCCATGCAGACTACCCAAATTATGGCCGCCTCAAATGGCGCCCTGTCAGCAGGGTATGTTTTGCAAAGTTGGATTCCTATAACATCCGTGGACTGTGAGCGATGATTACGAGATCTATACCACATAACAAGATTAGGTACATACTTGGCGCAACCGCCGAAGGACGCTGACTCCTACGAGGCTATCCCAACACCCCGCTCTCTTGGATCAATTATGTCTTGATCAATAACGATGCAGGGGTAAGGGCATAGCTCTTGTCGAATCCAGTTCTTCAAGACCCACTTGATCCCTTGATCTATTTCATCATTCAAATAACGCCAGTAGGGAACCCACACCGCTGATGAGTGGACACCCCTATCTTGCGTCAGGCGCCGTCCCCAATTGGTCTCGTAAAGGTGTAGCAAGAGCCCAATTGCATGGAGGCGAAAACGGCCGCAGGCTAGAGCAGATCCTGGGCCAGCTAATGAAGCAGGTTAAACGCAAGAGGGAGATAACTGTGACGCTTTACTTGCAGTATTATCCGGCGCATCATCGGATGGCTCCTGCACCGGGTATGGACACGAGAGCAGCGTTGGGATGTTGCCATCCCCTGATAGAGAGAGAAGGAAATCCCTGCGAAACGCATACCCCACGCCCTCAAATTGTCGAGCTTGGTCAATATACAACAGTCGGCGGAATTGGGTTGGCGAGCTGCTCCAGGTGACATGCGACAGAAGCGCAGGGGTCTCTTCAATGATGGAACTTGTGATGAGCGTAAGATCAAGAGATTTCATTTGGTTTCCATAACTAGAGGATATTTGGAAAGCGAAGAGGTACGGATGCTCATTGCTTCCTCATAAGACAAGGAGAGTCACGAGCGTAATCCCAACTGATTTCATTCGAGATTTGCCTCCAAGAGTTTGATGGATTTGACAGCTCGTCTATCGTTCGCAGAGTCTACCTACACATACTACAGTGTATTAGTGACCTTGTGTAGCATAAGTGTTCTTACAGTGTTGGAACAGATTTCTGATAGCGTGTCGTCATTAGATCAGTTCACTTTTGTATGGGTTCATTCACCTTAGCAGTAATGTGAGCGTATGTTGGGCGCTTTGATGGATTCAATCTGTGATGACGATGGGGTCTTGGCAGACACCAAGAGACTATCATGTCCTATCCTTGTACGGCATGAAACCTTATTTCTTCACAGGTGGTAGATATCCCAATTCAGACTTAGAAGTGTTCATGATCCATTTACTGTCTATATTCTGTGTCTTGATCCGTTTCAATTCATGGATCCACTATATGGCTACTTCATCTCGCCCACAATACCAGCATCCGACTTCCGAGTACAACGTCGTTGGACTCCCTACTTCACTCTCTTTGCTCCTACGGTACATCCCCCTAGTGCTAACCCTCAGAGAATGTACACCCAGCTTCGACAAGGTGTATATAAGGACCCCTCCACCCGCTCCTTCCGCTTTTGGGTTCCGACTCTTACTACATTCCTCTTCGTCCTTCTATGACGGGCTAACGTCTCGCGCCAGATTCCGATCTACCTACGTCAATCTCCGTCCAAGATCCTCGTCTCTCACTTAACATCTCAATAGACTTAATTTTTCTTTTCTTTTGTTTGTTAGAGATCTATTCGTTCTAAACATCGCACATGTCCTCATGGCTCCTCCGGGCTCACGGAAACAGCAGCTACGACATGGAAAGTACGTAAACTACATATGTATATTCGTGAGCCATTTTAATGTATCTATTCGTCTTAGACGTCGCGCTGCGCAGCCACAGGAGATTGAGGCTGCGAGCGGAAAAGGAATAATGCATCTGCTGCATATAGTTGGCCGTTGCCTGGCTGAGGAGATAGCGTAAATAGTCACGGAAAGTACCAGATTTGCAGTTGGCGGATATGGCCCTCACAGTAAACCTCTTGTAAATCAAAACCAGGCGGAGGACAGGCACTTTGTGCTAGCCATCGAAGACTCTAGCACTTGGTAGCTCAAAAGAAACCTCCCCCTAGCTATCAAAATCTGTCACGCTAACAAGCGAGCCCATATTAGGGTTCTGTATAGCGACATTGCGTACGCCAACTCATGGTGTGGGTTCTTCGATCCTCGCATCACATCAATTGCCTACACAAATTGTCGTCTGCAGCTCAAGGCCTATATGACAGCCAGAAACCTTGACACTGGCCACTAGACAGTCACCCAAGTTGATGCAATCAGACTCTTCCCTCGCGCCCTTCCACCCATGAAAGATCGCGTAACCTTGATTAAAAAATAGCAGTAGGCATATGACTTTGGGGAACTCACCCGTCACCTGAGGATAAAAGTTAAAAACAGGGCTAGTTAACTACAAATGTCTAACCTGCGTCAAAACGCTGGGCGCGCCAGTGGTAGAGACGTTGTGGAATCCCCGAGTAAGTGTTCATTTTAATCTATCTCTCACCCCCCTCGTCCTAACTTGTTTTGACCAAGGCTCAATCCTCAACTTATTGCCCACTGGCAGTCAGAATCAATATCGTTCGCCGAACAGGTGCCCCAGATGTGGCACACCCTTTCCTCGAGCATTCCTGGTGTACTAGCAACTCGGACCAAGGAATCGCATGGGGTGTCCTAGTATAGCCAAGCATGAAAAATCTGCCTGAGGTAGTTAGAGGACAGCATGTGGAGGAGGAAATCGAATTCCCATGATATCGGATCGGGGCGACTGGTGAGGGTGCACTCAGGCTAAATAAAGAACCCGAAATAGTACTCCCCCTGCGACAGATCATATTTCTCTATTGCAATAATGAAATTCTAGCGTGGCTCCTTACCAACCATGGCCAAGATCCCCTCAATCTCTTAGTCGTCAAGTCATGTTGTGATAATCGAGAGGATCCAGTCGAGACGCACAAGCCTGCCTATAGGAGATACCCATTTCTCAATCCCAAGGTTTGGGAAGATACTGTGCGGGCCATGCAAGCGGATGAGGATAAGGATGAGATGAGGATGAGGAGGAGGAGGGATAGGAGGAGCAATGGCTAGAGCCCGAGCTGGATGTAGTGGAGGAATGGCTAGAGCCAGAGTGCGAGAAGGAACTGGAGGCGGCTCCAGCAGGGGGGCCGGTCGTTTTTTGACGACGTAAGTATCAACACCTAACAGGGCATCAGGTGACATGAAGATGAAAACACTATAGCTAATTGACGACGGAGGACGAGGAACTGGGAGCACTGAGCCCATCAACACAACGGAGGGCTGCCCCACAAGAAATAGAGGAGGAACTGGGAGCATCGTGCCCCTCAACACACAGGAGGGCTGCCCCACAAGAAATAGAGGAGTAACCGGGAGTACCAGGCCCCTCAACACGACGGAGGGCTGCCTCACGCGAAAGAGAAGAGGTACCGAGCTCTAATCCTCCTGCGGCATATATGCAAACGAAACTCCAAGTTGTCCGGAAGGTTCTACGGGATATGCCCTGGATGGCAGACTACTTAACATATACCGGGCTGGCAGCTCCACTGGGTTTGGGACTTAATGGTGCCCAAAACTCCTTTGCTTCTTGTCTACCAGAAATTGGCGACGAACCTCAAGCCGCTCCTGCTGTTGCTCTGATTGATGCGCAGGCTAACACAACACCAGTTAGAAGGACAGAACAAGCAGCCTGCACCAAGGAAGAGGTGCCCGCCACGCCCCCAGCCCCTACAGAACAAACAGCCCCCATGACGTACGCGATGCCCAGGGCTTCTTCATCGCTCAGTTTTCGCAGTGCCCCAAACAACACCCAATCGTCCTCGCTCCAATTGTGCCGTTCAAGAAGACACCGGGCTGTACCAAAATAATTTAGTATCTCATAGCTGCTCCAGTATCAATTTTTTCTTTCTTTTTTCCCAAACTATAGTATCTTATGCTAGATCTTTTTTGCTTTAGTTGGCATTTTTTAGTTTCTGATTCCTGAGGTGGTATGTGATGGTAAATATATCATTGGGTGCCCTTCCTTCAGCTGGTCGTATCCTGTAAGGTTAGCAGTAGTCCTTTCGCCTCCTTGAGTTAACATCCGAGAATGTTTTTGCTGGATCAGTCACGCAGCGTATTCTTTTCTTCACTGGGCGTCGGCTGACTACACTAGTCCAGCACATGAGCATGGCGTGAATACTGATTTGGATACGTTTGGTGGTCTTGATTGGACATTGGGAGATGAGGTTTGATAATCCTAATCCGTGTTAGGCGTGGCAAGTGTCTTGCTAGAATTATTGTCCCTAACTGATACTCGTTGTGGCTAGATTTTGCTTAGCCTCCTGCACTAGCGACGCCCCTTACATTGCACCTTTTCAGCCAGAGTTAGGACAATCATGAAACCTGAGGACGTCAAGATTACAATCATAATGTTGAACAAGCTGAAAACTCCTTTCTACAGGTGAATATTCTCTTTCAATAACAAGTAATAGTGTGTCATTCTGCCAATCCTCCCTAGGTCCTAGCGTATATGACCCGACGCGCAATTTGAACATAGCCGCAGATTCCTCATTCCCACGACAGGAAAGATACATTCCATTGTTCTATATCCTAATTACTGTTTTGCCTAACATTGATCAACCGTTCAGAATTCCACCATGTATTGAAAACAAGAAGCCAATTCGCTCCGCCAGCCAACTCCCTGAGTGGGAAATATAAGCGTGGGTAAACGTGAAGTGGTATCCGATAGCGTACGATCAGCGAGATCCAGGTCAGGAACGCAACAAAGCCAATCCTGCAGCACGCCAAGTACACTGCCGAACGTGCAGCTATCGTATTTGCACCCTACACTACCAAAGGTAACCAGAGAATTCAAAAGACCACCAAAGCGCCCCCGAAGAAGGACTATTCAGAACATAAGCTATACGATATTGAGGTGGAACCCGACGTACAAGTAGTATCGGGAACAGTTTGTCTAAGCGATGACACCATTGATGAGTACCAAATCTCCCGCAAATCGCATCAGACTGACTTGGATACTGAGCCAGACGTGGAAAACCATGATATTCTAGATACTACAGGAGCAGGTCAGCGTCATCGGTCACGAGTGGGGTGCGGACAAACAAACAATCATGTGTCATCTGTGCAAAGTACGACCACTTCTGGGTCACTAGAGGTAGCATGCGCTAGGCGGACGCTAGCAGTTCGTGGACGTATAATGCCCTTAGTGCGTATACTCCACCAGCGCTCCTGTCATCCAGCCTAGCGCGATATTCATCCCCACTGCACACTCGCAGTGCCTCTGTGTCAGGAGTTCCAAGTTTGAGTCCAGCCTGTAAATCGAGTATGCCATACCATGAAGACATGTGGCCTAGTACTCCGTCAAGGCGGGATCCAGCGAGAGGAGTAGAGGCAGCTGTAGTAACGCGGGCCAAGGCGCTCATTCTCTGGTACACCCTCTTTGATGTCTCACTCCCAGGCCCAGTTACTTTGACATCTCAGGTACACCGTGCTTGGCATCAGGCGCTCACTCATATATCTGATGCAGGAAATATGGAAGCAACGGAGGAAGGCATAAAAATAGTAAGTGGACACAGATACACTGGGATAACGCCACCACCGATGTTGGGTGGAGTACTAATTAGGAAAGATACGCAATAGACACTCTGGGGTAAGATCCCACCTTGTTTCCCAGGTAAGAGATGAGATCGGAAAATTAAATGATCTCCCGGAAGATCCCACCGTGGTCGCACGCAGGGTGGACTAACCACTGGAAAAGGATAGATTTATGTGCTCTACAAACGTGTATGAGATTAGTGTGCGCTGGTTGGTAAGGCATCTTCCAATAGCTAATAAGTATTAAACTACTCCTAGAAATTCACCATTCGATTCAGTGTGCCCCAGATTCCAGAGGCCATATGGGGTTAAGTACTTTAGAGGCCAGAAAATGTGTGGGATTATCGAACGGGATTGTCTTGGGTATATCAACGGCACAATGATTTGCATAACATGTGTACTCCTATGTCATACCCTATGAGCATGGCAAACAGGAGTATATAAGGAATCGTGATAGTGAAAGCCTGACAGGGAAGAAGTTAATCCCGATCCTGAACCGACATCGTTTTCGCCAGGACCCTAACATAATCGGACCCACTAAAGACCTTTTTGCCCGGCAAACTCAGACGTGGGCCAATTGCCCAGAGTGGATACTGGCGATAACTCTGGACAATATTCGTAGGACCATATGGACAAAGATTGAGAGGTAGAATGGTGTGCAACAAGATAACTGTAAGGTGTATACAGACAATTAGGCAGCCGTAGCCGCCGAGCTACAGAATCAGACATCTGGCCAAGCTACGCGACTGGCAGCCCACCAAAGTCATACTTGCGATAATTGGGCAGTGGGAGCTGCCAAGCTGCCAAGTCAGCCATCCAGGCACGCTACGCGACAGCTAGCACACTAAATTCAAACTCCCAGCAGCCTGCACATTAGGACATGAGTGTCGCAGCAGGATAATCAAAACAATTTGCAAGAGAGGGACATATCCTTTGATTTCCGCCAGACTTCAGCTGCCCGTGTTCTCAGATTTCTCTATTCTGATCCGCCGAGTCCAGATGGTTCACAGGAGGTGACCGGGGAACTATCGTTGAACAGGACTGTGAGTATTACTCCATCGCGACACTTCTGGCTGAGCCTTGACAGAATAGAGCCAGTACAAGAGAGGACAAGCCATAGTGAGCAGGAAGAGGTGGAACAAAGGCGCAATGAGAGCGTTGGTGAGAGTAATTAAGAAAAGAAGTAAGTGTCGCGTATGCGTCGAGTATGTGTCACATATATATCTACCGGTAGCTTAATTAATACTATTTGTTTGATAGTGGGTTGATATGACATCGTGAAGCAAAATCTGGGTGATTGGAGGAGAATCAAAGAAGGTTAGATGCCAGGGAGGCATTTGGACAATGTAGAAATGGTAAACTTCAAGTTGAACATCACGATCACTGGGTGACGTCGGAAAGAAGATAATAGGTCATGCGTATGAGTCTGAGAACCATTGCGAGGGCCTCTAGATATCACACAAGAGCTTCTAGAAAGAAAGGAAAAGTCGAGTTGTGATCAGGACGTATAGCACGTAGAGGGTGTGAAATTATGAGGTAAAAGTTATCAGAGGGAAATACTAGGAAGAGAGAGCTCAGGATCCTGGGATTCTGATATGAGGCTTCGGAACGGGCGAAGCCCAGACGCCGAAGATAAAGATTAGACGTCAGGATGGAAGACGCCAGTATCAGAGGTGATCAAGATAGAACGGGCGATCATCAGGCGTTGCCCAGATGTAGTAACCCAGAATCAGGAGTGTTCAGGATGCAAGAGCAGAGCACCAGACGCAATCAGGGCGCAAGAGCAGAGTACCAGATGCAGTCAGGACGCAGAGGGCGTAGGGGTCCGTTTCAGGATAGCGTCATGGCGCATGATGTTATGTAACGCAAAATCAGTACGCAAAGTCAGTTCGACGTTGCGTCCTGATTCGCGATTGACGTTAGGTGCACTAGGTGCGCCAGATGCAAAGGATGCTCAGGGCGAACATTATTGTTTTTGCTGATAGACCTTTTGCACAACATCTATCCCGGACGTTTTAAGAAAATAATGAAATGGATAGAAGGATTCCTGTAATAGGATAAACGGTATCAGGCCTTTCTATCATATCTGGAAAGAATTTCAGCCTTATCCCAGGTTCTGTGCCCCAAACACGACCTATCGAGAAGTCAGGAAGTGGCAAGGCAAGGAAATGCGAACCCTTGACTGCTGTATATCGTCTGTATTGGCGTCCGTATTGTGAAATCCGGATAGTTCTCAACAATTACCTTTCAAGCGGGCATTACATTGCGTCTGCTCAGTGATTGATTTCACCCTGATCACTCAGTATCACAGTCATACGCAGGAGATTCTCCGTGACATGGAACTGTATCTGTGGACCTTTTACAAATCAAAGAACATATGTCTCGAGTTCCGTACAACTAAGGCTATACGCGCTTAAGCTGAACGTCAGGATCATGAATTCAGCGAACGGATTGCCAATTAGCACAGAACTTAGGTTTGCACTTGATCCGCCACCAAATGGCGTCGGTCACTTTGCAAAGCCCTGACTAAAAGGGCGAATCAATTGGCAAAATTGTTACAACGGGAAAACCACTTCAATTTTATTAAGATCTATTTCCTAAATCACGTTGTACAGCATGTGCCACATTTTGGGTCTGTTCCAATGTATTCACAGATATCGGAGGGCTAGCGCATACAGAGCTGATCAAGGAATGGTACCGCAGGTCAAATAAAATTGAAGCGGCACGACAGATCTTGCCACAATACAGCATGCAACACGATATTGGTATGAGATTATAGACAATAGATGTATTACGGATGGCGGGCGATGCGGTTGGAACTGGCAATGTCAGTGTTTCTAGACCAAGGATAAGTATAGAGACCTGCCTGCCCCACAGGATTTCACGGCGAGTCCTGAAAGGGTGCACCCTGAATGGTGGCACATTTTTCGAGCTCTGTCGTAAATTAGAGATTCCCTATGACAACTTGGCTGCAGAATTGGTTAACTACATCCGCCAGGCAGTGACTGATGAACAGCAGCTCCCTGTTGACCCAAGCAAACTGAACTTCTGTCTGGCTGAGCTATTCACGCAGCTCGAAATGCCTGTTCCAGACTTTCAAGAAACTAATATCTTCCAGGTTCATCGTGCACGCTTTACAGGAAAGAAGTTATTCTGAAACTCTGGTGCCAGAAATGATTGAATATGAATACAGGCTGGCACGCCGGATATGTATGGTGAACTTCGCCAACGGGGTGTGGCACGCTTGGCAGAGCTTTTTGAGATAAGAAATATGCGAACGGGGGTTGCAAGTCGACTAGCATTTGTTCAAGTAGTTGATCCGGTAAACGGTGGCAGATTTCATGGGTCAAGTGGGCATATACGACTCTGCAACTGGTGCAATGGTCGGGATATGAGGTTAATTGATATTGGTGTCGGGGTTGGGCAGGCACATGTGGTTCCTTATAGCGAAGGGCAATGGCTAGTAAATCACCAGATTGATCTGCGGACATTTAATGACATTTATTGAAACTTTTTATGTACATATTTAGTCAGAAGATATAAATAGAAACCTCAAATATTGAAAACAAATAACTAAAGATTCAACGGACAAGCCCGCCTGGATCAGGATAGAGAGAAGACTATCTGGGAAAAGCAGCGGAGGATGAGTTGGTAAACTAAAATTGGTGGAAATCAGCCCACGGACGCAGTTGGAGGGAAAACTAAAGATCCCCAGCATGCAGAATACGAACACAGTGGGGGAGCCTCGAGTCGGAATTTAGAGTCCAGCAGCCCCTCTGTTTTCTGCTTCTTCATGCTGAGAACTTGGATAAACGTGAAGTGTGGCGAGGCCAGAGGGCAAATCTAGTTAGCGTCCGACAGCAGTATCAGGTACAAAGAATAGGGGGGTGGGCATGCAGGGCAAGGGTCGCGGGGCGTAATGGGAAGAATAGGGCAGTGGGGAGAGGTATGTAGGTGGAGGGGTCTGGACCACTGTCTATGGAGTGTTTGGAGAAAGGAAATTGGCGTTGCAAGGCAGTAGGCGCAATTGGGTAAGAAAACAAGAATCAAGACGTACACGGCGTCTCAGGCGAGCCAGGGGGACATCATGCGTCCGGCCACAGATACGGTTCGCCGGATGTATTTTGTCTTTTTGCTGATGTAAGTAAGGAACCTTTCCAACAAAGACCTACATTAGTAGTAAATCCAGATTTTCGATGGTGTTGTAAAGTACGTCCAAAAGCACTTTGATGTGGCAAGTCAACTTCAAATCCTCTAGACACAGGAGATGGTTCCAATATACCACAGAATTCACAGAAAGTACAGAACGTAATAAAGGCATCACTTGCCTCAGGATGCAGTCCTCATTTATCTGAAGCAGGCTTGCTTTTGCTCATTCAATACATATACCAAGTCATATGTACAATTTGGATCAAATGAGTAAAAATCTATAATCATCAACCTTAGGTATATGCGAAACTTATATATCATATAACTTACAATTCCAAGCTAAAGCAATTAATATAATCCACACATAATCAATAGTTAATATAACTACAACTTTACTAGCCTGATTTGTATGAGAGTATCACTAACCTATAACTCATAACTATAAATCATGTAAAACTGTATTTTCAATTAGTCAAGTTTGTGACAAAGATTATAGAATTAGGACTCTGACATCATAATATCATTTAGACATACTACATCTTATTTCGTAATTACTTAATAGAGTTTCTTCTATTAAGTTAATATTTCTTGATTATAATTTTCATTCAAGTTCTCAATAACATTCCTGAATTACTTCTAAACTGGCAAAATAATACACTGTATCTGATACTTGAGTGTTGCTTCCTGAAACAAGCAACACACCTCTTACATTTCCTACATCCTGTGTATCCTGTGCTATGCCAGTGTCGCAACTATCCTTGACATCTGGAACCTCCTAAGTTAAGTTCCCACACTATACAGCGTCAGGAGCTTGGTTGACATATAGGATTACCGCTTGTGCTTCCAAAAGCCCTTTATACCACTATGACACATCTGGATTCACCATCACTCTTTTATAGTTTCTTCTTGCATAACACCTGCACTCTAGTCTTTCCTCATAGGGATAAATAGGTTAGTTTTAGCAATGATTAGGAGGCTAGTGCGGGCTTTAGGTGAGAGAGCCACCATACTCTTAATCTTAGCTTAGTGCTAAAGACATGAGGGAATTCATTTTTCAGAACTAGATGCTTCAAAGACCAAAACCATCAGCAAAAAATTACCGTGCGTCAGATGCACCGCTGTTGCGTCAGAATACAAGGTATCGTGAGTTTGCGCCCCTGATGTTAGGTGCGCCCTGAGCTACAGTGCGATGCTCGCTTGCGCCAGGTGCGTCAGGAGACATGGTTGCCATCCTCACCCACTTCTGAAAACTAGTAGCTACACACCCTTACCTCCTGTGCCTCCAGACACTGCCCACAACATTATCGCACCTTCTGATTTACTACTCACTCACTCAATATCCAGAGTAGCCTATCGCTTTGCTCCCATCTCTCATACCTGCAAAGGCGGTAGCATGTGCAATAATAATTGAGTTAGTTTGGGCGCTGGGTGAGATTGCCGCTACTCAACTCTTAATTTTAATTTTGCACCGCTAAAGTTACTCTGCAGTTCCATTTTAAGAACTTTATCTTTCAGAGAGCGAAAATGCCAGCTTTCTCCAATCTGAAAGCGAGTGATATCTATGGCATAGGCAGTCTCTACTTTGTTGTAGTTTCTCGGCACTTAGGCTTGGACGCAACGTGATGTGAATTCACACTTTGCTCTCCTCACACCTGCCCCCTCCTGGCCTTCACAGAAGACTCCTCTCCAACTATAATACCTATCCTGAATCTGACACCTGGACCATGCTGGGCTCGACGCCAGCTGCACACTCATATAGGAATCATCCCTACCTGACTATAATTCATGAAGTTATAGGGCTGGCGATTTCAGATTTTGAAGGCAGATTACTCTATAACAGCTAGATGGATTTTGATTCTGTTTGTTGGAGGTTGTTGGCTACATGCCAGCTACCCACCGGTATAAGGAACGTCCCGATGGCATCAAAACTCAGGAGATCGCCCTCTTCTGTGGAGGTGGGTATTAGGAACCTGACGAAATTTTACTCAATGGCAGATTACTCCACAACCGCAGGATAGATCTTGATTCTATTTTATTGGAGATTGTTGGGCTAGACTCCAGCTACACGCCAGTATAAGGTAAGTCCCTGTGGCATCAAAACTCAGGAAATTGCTGGCTTCTGTGGAGGGTGTGTTAAGGGTCCAGTAGGCGGAGTTTTACTCGATGGCAGATTACTCCACAGCTGCTAGACAGATCTTGATTTTGTTTTCTAGGGATTGTTAGGCTCGACGCCAGCTACACGCTAGTATAAAATAAATCCTTGTGGCATCAAAACTCAGGAAATCGGTGACATCTGTGGAGGGTGTATTAAGTGTCAAGCTGGCGGAATTTTACTCGATGGCAGATTAGTCCATAACCACTGGACGGATTTCAATTCTGTTTGCTGGAGATTGTTGGGCTTAACGCCAGCTACACATCGGTATAAGGTCTGTCTGTGTCGCATTAAAACTCAGGAAGTGGTTCTCTGCTGTTGAAGTGCTAGCTGGTGGAATTTTACTCGATGGCAGATTACTCCACAACCGCTTGACGGATCTTGATTCTATTTTATGGAGGTTGTTGGGCTCGACGCCAGCTACACGCCAGTATAAGATACTGCTTATAGCATCAAAAACAAGGAAATGGCTGACATCTGTGGAGGGTGTGTTAAGTGACAAGCTGGCGGAATTTTACTCGATAGCAGATTACTCCACAACCTCTTGACGAATCTTGATTCTGTGTTCTGGCGATTGTTGGGCTCGACACCAGCTACACGCCGGTATAAGGTACGTCTCTGTGGCATCAAAACTGAGGAAATCGCTAATATCTGCAGAGAGTGTGTTAAGTGTCAAGCTGGCGGAACTTTACTCAATGGCAGATTACTCCACAACCACTGGACGGATGTCAATTCTGTTTCCTGGAGATTGTCGGGGTTGATGCCAGCTACATGCCGGTATAAGTGTAACGATCATTCACTCCGGGCGATACTTGCAGCAGGTAACAACTTCCTCGTTGTCATACACTTCTTCTCATAGCCGAATACTCTTGCTCCTATCGTGTAGGTGAGAACGTACTAAGAGACACTTCTCTTATTCGCCAGCAATCGTGATAGTAAAGATAACTTGAATTGATAGTAAAAGAAAGTACTTAGATGCTTGCGTGAGGAACCAACTACTTAACGGTATTTTTTTTTGTTTTTGTCTATTTTATTTATATCACTTTTTTCTTTT
>QOVD01003668.1:9824-37931 GCA_003521225.1 Tuber microsphaerosporum | reverse complement strand
GTAGTACTCGAGGCGTTTGGAAGTGTTACCTGCTGCAAGTATCGCCCGGAGGGAAGGATCGTTACAAATACAAAGATAGTAAATTTTTTCCTCTCCTATATTATTGGATAAATGCCTTTAGTATTTATCAAAAATCTTCTTAATATTTATGGGAATCGCTTTGACTCTGAGTATTTATATTTATATTATTTGTCACAACCATTTCTAACATTGCATGGTGTCGCAATTGTGGCAAATTAAGAATCAGCCAATCATGTAGCAATACCAAGTTAGAAAACTAAATGTCACTAAGATGGCGTATTTCTCCACAATTAATCTCTCTGCTCTTTTTTTTTTCTTTTTCATTTTCTCACTCTTTTTTTATTATTATTTTCTATTCGGCACACCTCCTCCAATTGCCCTGCTGTATCCGTTTACACTTCACTTTCACCTTCGCTCAGCGGTTGCCTCTCTTCTTACCTCGCTCCACCGTTGTCTCGCTACCCCGCTCTGATCCCATGGTTACCCGGCCTTACCCCAGGCCCTTGGGTGTCTAGTTGCCACAAGCGCCATTTGCACCTCGAGTACGGTTAACCCGCCGTACCCCCTGGTTTCGCCCACAGGAGTACCATGGGCCGGGCACTCTCCCACAGGACGAGACAGCACGGCCATCTAGGTCGACCATCGAGTCCTGGGTGGAGGAAGTTGTTTGAGAAGTTTTTTGTTCTCGTTTTGCTCGATAAATTGGATTACGCTCACGGTTCGGGCGCAGCGCACGCGACACACGATGGGTTAAGGCCACTATCCCCTCGAAACGCCCACCATCGTAGTAGCAGAAATAGTGGAACTGCACCGATAGTAGCAGAGGAGGAAGAGGGAGAAGGAGGGAGGGAAGAAGAGCAGCAGAGGATAATGCCTGATGATGATGACGAGATAGTGGTATATAGGGTTTACAAAGAGCGGTGGTTCGGACTTGCTGGTTAATGCTGATGAATATTGTGATTTCCTGGTGGGTTCGTTTACTTTTGTTTGTCATATCTTGGGTTGTGGGGGAAATGGGATTGCTGATCGGGGATTACAGTGGCTCACGTATGCACCTGTTAGTGACAGTACGCAGATATGGTTTGGACTTGACTTGCAGAGTCCGGTGAATTGGCTCTACTGTTATATTCTTTACTTATGGTTTGTGTGGCCTATTGGAGTCTTTTATGGTACGGGGCAAGACGTGGAATGCTGACTGGTGATGTTCGAATTGGTGTAGTGATCGCAGCACTGTGCTTCTCTTCTGCTGTTTATTCCCTTCATTCAGCCTTCACCATTTTCTCATGTCACCTACAGAGCAGTCTTATACACCCTCAACCACCACGGTGTGAAACGCTCCCTAATGGGCTCCTCATTCCTAGTCCTATCGGGGAACTAGATTCGTTACAGCTGCGCGCATCGAAAGTCCTTCGGCGGCGTAATGTTTGGACAAATCCTTATCGGCTTTGCACAGCCATTCGTCCTCTCTGCTGCAACACACTGTAGCGATCTCTGGTTCACATCCCGTGGGCGAATATCTGCTACTGCGCTTGGGCAGTTGATCAATCCCATGCTCGCCACCAGCCCTGAGAAGATTCCGGATATGACATTTTGGGTTGCGATTATTGCTACGGTTGCCTCGCTGCCGTGGTGGTTTGTCAATCAAATGATTAACACGTTTTTGCATATTTCTTGTACAGTACAAGCTCTCGGAGAGTTACCCTCAACGTGGAAGTACTGGAGTCAAAATGGTAGACCTCGCAATTACGAATGAACCATCGGGAATTTACACTCCTGCTCCCATATAAACAGAACTCCCTATAAGGAATTTCGTCCAAAACCCTGCTATAACGGACGAAAAATCCCGAATTCTTGGCTTTCATTATAACGAGGAGCGCCCGGAAACTGCTATGCTCGTTGTATGACACCGAATACCATTTTGACTCCAGTACTTCCACGTTGAGGGTAGCTCTCCGAGAGCTTGTACTGTACAATATGCAAAAACGTGTTAATCATTTGATTGCCATAGAGGCATTTACCCGCCAATCGGTTCCAATGTCTAGTGGAACATCTTTGGAGTCGGCGGTGGAGGACCACGACGGACGGCATTGTGTCGTCCTCCGCCGTCCTCTACCTAAAATGACTCACATCGCGGGGCTCGTCGTCCTTCATAATGACGGCCGTCCTGCAAGTTCACGGACGAGGACGGACTACCTTGTGCCGTCCCGTCTCGTCCGGGGCTCTTGGCAGTGCCCCCCGTAGGGCCCTATAGGGGCCCTGGACGGTTGAGAACACTGATTATAACAAAAAGTATGTTGAGAGCCAGGAGCTTTTGCCTGATGAGGAAAAGGGCAGGGAGTGGCTGAGGGAAAACCAGGAACTCTTTGATTACTGCAGTGATCAATTGCGGTTCCTCTGCCCAGAACAGTATGTCAGAATGACCGGAAAGGTAGTGAAGGATATGCATAGGCGCAGAGTGTGGATGGGAGGAGGCTAAGGCCACTTGGTGGAGCTTGGCATAATGTTTGTCTGAATCAAGGGTTAGTTTCTAAGGGACGTTGTTATCAGGATTGGAGTGATGATAAGCGGTTATTTAATTGTGTGGCACCATTTGGGGATGGGTTCCAAGGTGGAGAGTTGGTTTTGTGGCAGATGAAAATGCGGATTGGGCTGGAAATTGGTGATGGGTTTTTCTTTTATGGGTCTATGATTGCTCATGAGGTGATGGATGTCACGGCAGGGGTTCGCAACTCGATCGACCTATTTTCTCACGCGAGCAATTACGAATTGTTGGCCAAACACGAGAAAGCGGTCGGAAGGGTCCAACATCCGGTAGGGGCAAGGAAGATGCGTGCTAAGAAAAGGGAAATAGAAAAGCAAATGGTAAAGGAGAATGTGGAAGCTAGGAAAAAAATTCGGCAGGGGAAGAAGCAAAGGCAGCGCGCTGCGGGTATAATGAAGAATAAGGGTGGGATACAACAGTAGTGCTGCTACCGTAAAATCTCAGATATAACGAACTCGCCTGGACTGGCCGCGCAGTGAGATCAGACCTTCCGATTGACGGAGAGCTTGCGAAAGGGGCGAGATAACTAAACAAGCGTCTTTGGACGTCCTCTTGGGACGTTCAAGGCACTGAAAACTGCTGCATGACTAGCTCAGGTGAGTTCTTTATTCCTGAGGTTTTATGGTAGTACCGTAAAATCTCAGGAATAACGAACACGCCCGGGCTGGTCGTGCAGCGAAACCAGACCCTCTGATTGACGGAGAGCTTGCGAACGAGGCTGGATAACCTAAGCAAGCTTCTTTAGACGACCAGCCCGTGCGTGTTCGTTATTCCTGAGATTTTACGGGTAAGTTGGATTTGTGTTGGTTGGGTGTCATATGGAAGTTTTTTTTCTTTTCTTTTTTTGATTTTGAGTTAATTGTATTGTTTTAGATAATAATATATTAATAAAGATGCTTTTATCATTCGGAAAATCCTTGTCCGCATAAGCAATGCAAGATTTGCCTTTCCAGACAAGCAGGTTGCGACATACCACTGATTTCGACCAAAATCAACATCAACACCCCTACTCTGTACCGCATTTCTATGCTTAGCTGCCATCCCAGAGCTCTCTCCTTCATCTTTTCCCTTCACTTTCGAGGGTTTCGGGACGTCCAGAAGGTTTCCCATTCAACACCAAAGAAATCCACCTAAACTTGCCCGAGCCCCAGCAACTCTTCCGATCCTACACCTAATTACCTGCCGCTCGCTTCACCTCATCAATACATCTTCACTTTCCTCCGTTCGTATCTTAGCTGAACCTTGCGCTCGTCAGCTTGCTTTCTTCCTCTCTTCGAGACATCTAGCAGCCTCGCTCCTTTCGTTTCGCCATTTCCACGCTAGTTCTAGAACCTAGGCGCCGCTTTCGTCGCCTCTTCTTTTCACTTGCTGTATACCCTCACATTGCTATTGCGGCTCTGCCATAGCTGCTCATCATGCCTTGACCTGTGCTGCTCCTTCTACTGCCAGGCCTGTCCCTCGTTTGGCTGCTGTGTGTGCTAATAATCCAACCTTCTCATACCCACCATCCATTCACTCATCACTTACCCCCCCCTCCATACACACAAAGCTCTTTTTCTTCTTCGTGTTTCCGACTTTACCCTTCCATTGCCCACGCGACTGGCTCTATTAGTGTTTTTCTTCTCGCCTCATCCATTCCCGGTGATTAAGAGCTGGGAAAGAATTGATTTTTTTGGTTGGCGAATTGAACTGAAGACCAGACACCTTATCTACCGACTATACCTTGTTGTCCGGAATGGTGGTACGGTGGTACTAGTCCCTCGCATCGATTTTAGTCTCCTTTGAAAAGCAAAACCTCACAAAAGATCACTCGAAGCAAAAATTCTAGGAATAAAATTCATCATGAAGCCAATTCAATTCTGAATATCGGCCAACCGACGAACTAGCTAGTTGATGCATCAAAAAACGTATTAAAATGCCCGCATTCACAGACAAGCTCACCAAACATGTTTGGCATCATGTGACAGGGTATTAAAAAAGGATATCCGGGAAGAAAAAATAAAAAAGTAAAACGGAGAAGAAATAGAAATTGGAATGGATCACCCTCCCAACACTTCAAACGTATACATACCGCTCCACAGTGTCACCACCCATCCTTGCGTCCAAGACTTTTATGTTAACGGAAAGTAACCAGTTTTTCTACAACCTGGGACTCCATCGGAAAACTCCCTACAATTCCGCTTCAGGTTAGGCCATAGCCAGAGCAGCTGGAGTTAGCATAGGAATGGCTCGGTGGTGTGCTCTGTTTTGGGTTGTGTACAGTCACAGCCACAACAAGGTGTACTCGAGTACATGAGATGCCTCCGTCCAACAGTCTCTGCTAAATGTATTAGGATTAACACTAATAAATTTTGATTAAAACAAGAACCCCCCCATTGTTACCACGTCGATTAAATAAATCTTCTTCCAACAACACCTGAGCAAGCTTACAATGGATACAGGCGTTGGTGGACCAGCGATCAGACCGCTACCGCCGAATAGCCCGTTTGATCTTGCTCTAATTTCCACCTACATTACCGGTCTCTTGCAGCAATTTGACAAGCAAAATGCTTACGGAATTTTGGCTGCAGTCGAGCACTACGGAAGACCTCCAATTCCAACGATTATATTTGGACTACCAGGGATGATTCTTGAAGGAGTGGTTTTTCCACCCACCCCTTATAAGTTGCCTGTCATGGTCCACGATGATTGTGTTGTTTTTACAAATGGATTACAGACTGCATGGGCACTGAGTCCAGTCCAGGACGTGGGAGAATTGAGCCTTGTAGCATGCTCTGTAGGAATTGAAGGTGAGAAAGCTCTTATTATATTTGATAAACCGCTAACTATAAGGCAGGCAGCGTTGATGGAGCGGGGAGCTTCGGGGGATTTCTTCAGCGTACTGGGGCCTCTGATGAACTTTTTGGAATCACTGCTGGACACTGTGTCCCGACTGGTCTGATCGGAAACTCTGTTTGCTCTCCATCAACGCTCGAAATTACTAGCAGGCTTCGCCGCCTGCTACCATATACAACCTTATCCCCTACTGAAGATCAGCTGCATATCACTCTTGAAAAGGAGCGTGAAGTCCAATCGTTAGTCCAACGCTATAAATTTGAACATAGCTTATCCGGTGTTTCCTTTTGCAATCCCAATAAACACGATGAGGTCAATACCGGAGTCCTCAGTGGTGAGAGATTAGGACAACTCGTTGCTTGCCACTTTGGTTCTCACACCGATTTATTACATGAATACGATAAGGAGCTACGACGCCGTGGACTTCCTGACTTTTCGGCTTCGGTTTCCTGGCTAACAAGAATCGATTGGGCAATATTTAGCTGTGATTGGGCACGGTAGGCTTCCTACACTTATGATATGTACCTATCATGTTCCGGAAACACTAACAGGGAAATTGTATAGACATGGTGGCAATGTTTACCAGGACGAATCAGTTTGTGAAATAGGAGATCTTTACCCAGGTGCGGAGGTTGAGAAGGTGGGACGTACTACAGGGGCAACTGCTGGGAAAGTTAGTGGAGCCATGCTCCAACACTGGGACAAAGGCACACCTACTTACGAAATCGCAATAATTGTGCCTGAAGATGTGGTCTTTGTGGACACCGGGGATTCCGGAGCATGTGTTGTTGTCAAGGAGAACGGAATTTACAAAGCTGCCGGGCTCTTGATAGGAACGACTAGGCAAAAGGGAATTACGCTTGCAACACCCTTGCGCGTTATTTTGAAAACTGCTGGGGATTACAAGTGGGCCTAATGGCAGACCAGATGTTTTAAGTCATACCCAGGGAAATTAGAGAATGTTTACACTGGCTAGCATGCTCTTCATAGGGGCAATATATATTTATTGCTCCAGTCATATTTGTGTCCTTTGTACTAATCTTGTGACACTCTACGGTGCCTGTTTTCGGTAGTTAGCATGAGTGGTGTTTATCCAGATTTACTTACGCTGCTAGGTTGACGTCTTGCCACCCCAGCCGTAGCTTTACAATTCCTTCATGACCCTTCCCGGCACCCCAGCTGAGTGGCGCTTGACCATGCATGGGCCTGCAGGGTTAGCGTTGACATCTTCCTATGATAGTTAGTTTGTGGTAGATTCTAGACCCTGAGTTGCCATTAGTTAGACAAATTACTCATCGTATTTGGCGGCACTTCCTGCTTATGTCAGCCGTTGAACACCGCTTCTTCTGCACCCTACAGTATTCCTCCAACCCGTCATTTCCGCAAACCTCAGCAACCTTTTCACCCCCTCCCGTTCGACAAACCTTTTTCCAACCCCTAGTATAGTACTCAAGTACGATACTTAGTTTTAATGAATTTACACCTATGCCATTGGAAAGACGGGGTATATTATGACAGATGTATTGTGCTTACAGCAGCAGCGGCAGCGCGAAGATCACGGTAGAGCAATTGATGCGCTTAAGGAGGAATGCCTGGGGTGGGAGTCACGGGAGTCTGAGAAGTTCAAGGGGGAGCGGAAAGCATAGTCCTGTCCCTGTGAATAGTAGTTTATTGGCGCAGGGCGCAATTTCTCCGCCGCCGCAAATGCCATCGCCCGCCTTGGCTGGCGGTGGAGGGATGGGTGCACCCCCGGGTCTCTCACATGCCGACAAAAACGCAATGCTGCCAACAAAAACTAGTTTCGAGGATGTGGGGCTTCCACCGCCCAGCGAGGTGGCTACTACTGAGAGTGGGAGTAGGAATGGGAGGAGCACTGCCGATAGTAGCTATGCCAGTGCCGTTGGCTCCCCGATTGGAGATTATGAGCTTATGGATACAGACGATGGAAATGGGAATGGGGGTAGGGAAGGGTGGGCGTTTTCTCCTGTTGCTGCTGCTGCTTCTTCTCCTTCTGTGTAGTTGCCGTGTGAGTTTGGTGTGGAAGGCGTAGGTGGAGGGTGTATAGGGAGTGTTGGAATAAGTTCCTTCTTTTTCTTTCTCTTTTTCTTTTTTTTCTTTTCTTTTTCACCGGGGCAAAGTACTGAGATTTGGCTAACTGTTACTTGCAATCTTTATTTACTTATACTTTATTATATTATATATTATATGGTTCTTGGCTTCACTTCACTTGGCTAAAATTCTGGGTGGTATCTTCGAGTTTGGTATAGTATGACATGTTTCTTCTCTCCCTTCTCTCTCCTTGGCATTGTAGCGTATCGATACTAGTGTGTTGTGCTTGACGAATTCCATTCATCCCTTCCTACCTATGTACTTCCATTAGCTTTCGAATAACACAGTACCTTGCTATACTATACCTGTCATACAAGAATTGATCCTGTAAAGTAATTTATAAATCAAAGCTACAGCCCAATACTGAAAAAGTATATAAAAAAAGTAAAAAAAAAAACCAGTATCCCTTCCTCCCAACTATCATATAAAAAAAATAAAAAAAATTCGAATCCCGCGTAATATCTTTTTGTACAGTACATAGTTTATTTCGTCGGTGATCTATATGCTCTACTATGCCCTACTCTACTCTATATATACAACGGGTAGTATCATAAACAATTGTAGTAAGGTATGGTACGCGGGCAGAAAAGGAAAGAAGGGAGGAAAATATATGATAAGTTACAGGGAAAAAATGGGGATTTTTATATAAAAAGTGGGGGGTTGGAGGGATTACGGTAAGGCTGGCCTGGTGGTGTTATGTGTGGTGGGTTTTGTGTACTGCGGGGTGGTGTGGGTTCCGGGTATGAGCTGTTAGCAGGCTATGATATAAATTTTTTGGGGTGTGGATTTGGGTGTTGGATGGGGATTATCGACAATTGGTGATTTTTTGGGTGTTTGTTTTTGGTGGGGGAGGATCTTGATTGTGGGATGAATGGCAGCAGTTTTTAACCCCCGTATTACCTGAGTTTTTTGGCGTTCTAAAACCTCTAATATTCGCACCTACAGTACATTAGAATCTGAAGAGGTATTTTTTCAGTTTTATACTGGTCCAGATAACGCTGTCCGATGAGCTTAGTATACTGTATTTCATTGTCTTGCAATCTCTCGTACAAGGGTGAGAAATTATAGAACAGATATTCAAGGGTAACTAGCTAAATATATCCCTGTCTATTCCGGTTAATGGTTCCTACTCTGGTAGTTGTGCATGCTTTCGAAATTTATGTGTGATAAACCCGATAGATTTAGAAGACGAGTGAGGGTCTATGATGATGATGATGTTGAGAGTAGCCGAGAGGGGGGTGATCGTTACCGAGTCGGGGTGATGGTCTGGGTTGAAGGGGAGTTAAGTCATTCCTTCTCTCTCTCTATGTAGACTATATTTTGCGCGCACAGTGCTGGTATTAATCGTATTGTTGTGGCGTCTCTAGGGGAATTTGTTTCTGACTTGAAGTTTGTTTGCCGGAGGTCTATTCTGTTGTCTCGGGTAGGAGTTAGTGAGAGAAGACTATTCGTCGTACTCATTGAACGACTGTGGAGGTTAACTATTGCACGGTAGTTGGCTTTGGCGAATTTGCGCTGTTGGGTACTCGAGTATGCGCACTGTGCTTGGCAGCCTTGCTGTGTATCAGGAAGCGCAATGCCTAGCCTCACAGAATCTAGAAAGTTACGGGGCTGTGGGAAAAGCTTTTCCGGTCTGCAGCGGCATCACGAAGGAATCTGCTGCGATGCTTTGGTCAAGATGATACGCAAGGCTTTCCACTGATTTATTGATAAGGCTTGATGCATGATACTTGGAGATATATGATACCAAGCTCAGCGGCTCCAGCGTGGGCTTTCGAGGGTGTTCGTTCATTGTTGCGGAGGATTTGTGCTGCGCCGCAGCACAGCGTTGAAGGGTGTGGCTTCCTTGCAACTGATGAGGTAAACACAGCCAGAATTTTGTTGACAAAACTTGGGAGAGATTGATTGGACTGCCCTGTGGTATCCATTATTCCACGAAGACCCCACTTTTCTTCAGCTCACAGCGATTCCATCAACCGACCAGTTTCATCACCAGTGCTCTACCAATTTCCGAACAGCGAAGATGTCTCATCACAATACCGACTCCCTCAATAATACCAACGCCTTCAATAATAATACCAACTCCTTTAATGCTAACACCAACTCCTTTGATAATGTGTCGAACAACTATATCACTGCCGATAAGCAACCTGAAATCCTGACCTGGTTATCGCCGCTAGAGCCTAGGCTACGGCACAAGGACATTCAGGACAAGCGAGTCGAAAATATCGGGGAATGGGTCTTAGAGACTGAGGCGTTTCAAAGCTGGTCCGCTAGTAGTGGGGGAAATGGATCTGATAACGCGGTTTTGTTTTGCTATGGAGATCCGGGAGTTGGAAAGACTTTTATTAGGTATAAACCGTGCTCAAACAGGTTGTGAGTGGACTGGGAGAGGTACCCGAGGAAATAGTACGAGCATATGAAGGCCAGAAAGAGGTCGGCCGCCGTATTTGTGAACTGCGACAAGATTGATGTCGTTCCGTTCAAGTTGCATCCCAACCACCCCCTGATATCTAGTTTCCGAAGCCAACGAGAGCTGTGTTCGGCCGGATTTATCAGATCTCTTGGAATCGATGCCATCCCGTTCTAGCAGCACACTCACCACCCATTGATTCCCTCTTCTAGCAGCCTAAGTGATCGCCCTATTGCGACCGAAATTAGTTGCCTGTACTCAGGGTATGCGGGTAAGTCTGTCGAACGTTGGCTCGTTCGTTGAAATTACTATGTGTATAACTAATTTTTTCAACAACTACTTACTAAATTTTAATAACGGAAAAAAGTTTGTCAAACTCTCGCCCAGTGTGTCTCATAAAGATCCCGTTCTGTGAGTGGCCAAAAGGCCACTGAGCCAACCAGAGGGGTTCGACAGGTTTAACCTTTCCCACTGTAGTTGTGGCCACCTCTTAGATATTGGCCAGCCCATGATAACGACTAATGAGATCCAATGTTCATACGATTCAACCACGATTGGGTAAATTTTGGATTAAGATAGTTTTCTATGTATTCTACTGGGGGATTGTATTATTAGTTAAGAGAGAAAGAAATATCTTAGAAAATGAAACTTGATAGCTATTTTTTAAAAAACATAAGACAAAATATGCAAGTGAGAATCTGTGATTGAAAAGCAAAAAAAGGAGGAGAAAATGGCAACTCTTTCTAGCTATCAGAGGGATAAGGGACAGGATACAACTGGGCAGTTCAATTGGAATACGGTAAGTTTGCTGGAGAGGCGACGGTATACTAGTAGGGTGGGCTCAATTGGGGCTTGAGAAGGACCAAGAGTCATCTATAATTATAATAAAGGAGTACTGAAGAAACAGAATCGGGTCTGCTTCGGAAATCCGATAATAGGCGAAACAATCCTCCGTTAGTTGTGGGCAATCAACGCACGCACAAACTCCGAGGCAGTTTGCTCCCTGTAAACGAAAGCCCGAATCCCCTGGTATGGTATCACCAGTAGCAGAGAAAAGAAAGACAACAGGAAAAAATTGTGAACGAATTCAATTCACAAACCGCTTCAATACCATGCTCCGTGTCGTGTTGTCCAGGTGTTGATGCCCTGTTCCCGTCCCTGTTCTCAAACTATCTAACTGCCAAGCCACCATGAAGCAACGCACAAAGAAACAAGAAGCAGTCCACAGGCTTCATCCGCTACTAGTAAACACAACTCACTAGCTAAAGTTATCTAGAGTTATCTAACCCAAGTTCCGTCCCCACAGTACAGCTCTGGCATGTCAGTTTAAGGATAATGATAGTGGCTCAGGTTCAAAGCAGTTAGGACTTCAAGTCTGTTTTTCTTGGGGGACTGACAGAAAACTTGGCGATTTATAAAGTATTCGGATGGCTTGGCGCCAAGGTGTCCAGATTACACCTAAACACTCGAATCTTGGCGCCAACCCATCCGAATACTTTATGAATAGCCAGGTATGTATGGCATACCACATTTTATTCTAACCACACTATTTAACTACCCACAAGGGAAATAGAGAATCAGGCATTGCAGATCCCAATGATCGGGTCACGCTTTCCCAGAAAAAAAATCTCTATTTTTTTCCCTCCCTTCTATTCCAGGTGCGGTCGGAATATCCGCCTACCATCGGTGTTAAACTCTTCGCCAAGCAGAGTCACATCTGTCAAATTTATCTTAGGCCCCCAACACTCTGGTTGTATCTGGCAACAATGGGGAGCCTAGATTGGGAGGTCATCATCCAAACAGGCAAAAGGATCAGAGTGCCACTATTAGTATTGTAACATTATTTCCTCCACAGCAAAAGGACGTTTTTCCTATTTCGCGTATATAAAGCTCGTGGTTCTTTGCATGCCGCTTCTCATATTTTATTTCTTCCGTTCTCTGTCTCTGTTGGCACAGCACAAATCTCTTTCTTGTCGATGCTTTGGTCACTCATGACACCCCAAGTATCTCCTGCGAGTCGCAAAGGAGAATCGATAGTGGACATCATTGACTATGCCCATTGTCTACACTACGTACAGTACAATAGCCACACAACAGCGCACGTTCCGTGAAATATATCCTATATAATTGGGCGCATATATAGAATAATCTCTTTCTCTCTCCCCATCTCTGGCGCCTTCTTTAAAGGCAGTACTGTTAAGTCCTACCATTGTGTGTACGGCCTTTGTCCTGCGCCAGAACACCTAAACTACAATTACAAGTACACTATAACAATCGTGACACGCACTGACCTAAAGACTGGCCGGTTTTCTTCGGACGTCATTGGCGCATGTAGCTGTGGGACGCCGAGAGCAAAGCGAAAAGACGCACTGCAACAAGCAGTGGAGGGGTTGTGTGTGAAGTTTCAGCCAACAAAAAATAATGAAAGTCACGAAGCTCAAACTTGTATTTTTTTGTCTTCATAAATTCCATTTAATACTCATATCAAAGATTTGTGATCAGTGAAAGCCTTTTCTACTATTTTTTAATTATTTTTGATAAAGGGTGTAACTGTGACATTGATTTTTCGGTCCTCCTGTGGCTCAATTTTTTTTCCCTCCGTTCTGCCCTGCCTTCTCCCTACCTCCCTGCCCGGCCTGGGTTCTCTTTTTTTTTTCCTGTCCTCGCACGACTGCTACCAACTCCCACCGCCACCTCTTTTCCACCACCACCCCCCGTCTTCTCGTCAGCACAGAACACTCCCCCTCTATCACATATTTTCATCAACACTCTCATCCTCTCTGTCGCTTTTCCTCTAACCTCAAAACCATTTCCTTGCAATTCAATTTTCACTCTCTGCGCCTCTAATTCTATTTTCAATTTTCCCTCTGTACTTTTCTTTCCTAGATACGCCCACCAGGCACGGACATCTCCTGTTTCCTGCATACCCCACATTCGTCACACTCGATCAATAACTTCCCGGAGACATTTATCATCGGGTCGCCCTTCGAGAGAGTGTCTGCTCGTACTTACCGGTTTGCAGCCGCAGATTTTTGTATAGTTGTTTCTAATATCCGCCCCCGCCACATCCTTACTCTCCATCTTTTCTTTTCAGAGCTAAAATACTTTCATAACACCAATTATGGCATCCCCTCAACCTCCGGCCGCCCCTACCAACGGTAGCTACCCCCAGAAAGCTAACCCCCAGTCTTTTTCGACTAACCTGACTCCCGCCTCTCCCACAGGTGGGTACCAAAGCCAAACTACTTCTCTGCATTCTGAGAGCAACACCGGGAATTCCGATGTTCCTAAGGACGAAGTTGGCTGGTATTTCGTTGAACAATATTATACCACTCTAAACAAGACTCCTGAGCGTCTTCATGTAAGTTTTTTTATCATCCCTTGAGCTGGATGAGAATGACGTTGCTAACTCTTTGCGCATAGCTCTTTTATAACAAGACTTCTTCGTTTGTTTGGGGGACTGAGGGTGAAAACCTCCAGCTTGCTCATGGCCGTACTGTACGTTTTCCTTGCACCAATTCTTGAGTCAGGTGTTTTATTAGAGGCTAATAAGACCCTCAGGCCATCCAAGACAAAATTACCTCTTACGAATTTAACGATTGTAAAGTCCGTGTTTCGAATGTGGACGCTCAGTCATCGGCAGATGGCGGAATTGTGATCCAAGTTCTTGGCGAGATGAGCAACAACGGTCTTCCAAATCGCAAATTCTCACAGACTTTTTTCCTGGCCAAGCAGCCCAACGGATACTATGTCCTAAACGATATATTCCGCTACTTGAAGGATGATGAAGACACCGAGGAAGGCGAATACGATGAGTATACGGCTGAAGAAATTGCTGAAGATGTCGAAGTCGCAGAAGCTGTTATAGAAGAGGTTATTGAAGCAGCAGAGGATATGGGTTTGAAGGAAACCACAACGACTGAGGTTGAGGTTGAGGTTCAAGAAAACAAAGTCACTGTCACTGTTGAAGAGACAGCCACGATCGAACCAGCTTTGCCAATTCCAGAGACTCAGGGACTTCCACCCCCAGTCAATGGGAGCGCTAATGGTTCTTCAGTTGAAACATCAGAAGAAGAACCCGAGGCTGAAGTTCAGCCTGATCCCGAGCCAGAACCGGAACCGAAGGCTGAAGAGCCTGCTGTTCCTCCGGTGGAAGCAGTTGCCGAGGAGCCTGCTCCTCCGGTCATTGAGGAGAAAAAACCAGCCCCGGCTCCAGAAAAAGAGCCCGAACGTAGAGCAGTTACACCTATCCCCGCTACCCCTCCAGTTCCAGCAGGTCCTCCGAAGCCAACAACTTGGGCTACTGTTGCCAAATCAGCGAATACTGGCGCACCGCCGGCCGTACCCCAGTCTGTTACACCTCCACAAGTCCAACAGGCCCAGCAAACACAACCACCTCAGGCTCAAAATTCCACCGCCCCTGCCACTTCGAGTACTGCTTCGAGTGCTACCCCAGGTACTCCGACAACTCCTCGTGGCAGCTCTCAATGGCACATCACAGAGAGCAAGCGTCATTCTAGACCAGCATCTGTATCGGCCAATGCTTCCGCTGGCCAAACTTCTGCATACGTCAGGAATGTTACTGAAAGTGTTTCAGATCGGGCACTGGAGGAAGCTTTGGCTAAGTATGGACTGTCAGGACGGGTTGAAATCATCAGACCAAAGGTGAAAATTATCTTTCTCATTTGTCTTAGAGTTAGTGACTAATTTCGTGCGCAGAATTGTGCCTTCGTTGAATTTGAGTCATCAGCTGCATTCGCCAATGCCAATGCCAACAATCCTCACAAGATTGGTGATGCTACTGTCTATGTCGAGGAGCGCCGCCCTCGTGTCTCTGCTTCTGGCCCTGGGTATTCAGGAGGCCGTGGTCCTTTTAGCAACAGAGACTCGCGCACAGGAGGGCAGGGTGGTCGTGGATTCTCGTCACGTGACGGTACACGAAGCGGGGGTGGGGGGGGGTCCAGAGGCGGTAGGGGTAACTACAATCAACCACGAGGAGGTTCTGCCGGTAGACCAGGAAGCAGTACCCCCACTACCTCAAACTAAAAGTTCTTTGTTTTCTTTGATAGTGGGAGCAAAGTATGTTTTTTTCTTCTATCCCTACGGAGTGCTGATGAGGTTGCTAACATTCATGTCCAGGGATTTACAGTCTTGCTAGATCTTAGCCCTCCTACAAGCATTCGCACTCTATGGGTCCTATAGCGTGATAGCTAATATCAAACGTTTAGATCCTAGGTTCTCTATTTCTACTATTATTATTCTATTTTCATACACTCCTTCATTGTTTGCTTCCCCCCCCCTTGCCCCCAAGTGGGCATTGTTTCTGTTGCCATGATTCATCTCATGATTTTCATATTTCTCAGTTTAGTTTCATTGTTCATTCTTATCTCATTAGTCTGGAGCCAATTCACCCAGGTTATCCTATGTTATTTTATTTTCTTTCTTCCGTACTTTATCATGATCAGGAACGTAAATTCGCGGTTCTTCTTCTTCGTATTTGCTCTAGGGATTATCAGATGCAGGGTTTGCATAACTGAGGAACGGGTCCTCGGAAATGGGTAACGAGTTTTCTAGGGTTATCGCCGATGGGGTGAAAGAAAAAAAAATAGGGATTATCTGCTATCGGGAAAATGGGAAATGGAAAAGTAATGACTGTTATTGTTCTTACATCTACCGCCTGCTTTTAGTTCGGTCTCCTCTATCCATACTTGCATCTTTATTATGCCTGCGTTTGAAGTCTTTTCCTCACTTTTCACTTTTTAAATTTTATGGTTCGTGCCTTCTGTTCCCACAGCAAAACTATTTTCCCTTGTGTTGCCGACCACCCCTATTTTTCTCTCCATTTTGGCTTCCATTTTCTCTTATATCTTCATCCTTACCTTTATTTTATTTACTCATTTATTTTTTCATTGTGCAGAAATAATGCATGGTCTGGTCATGTTCTTTCGGTGTTTCGATTCTCGGGGGCTCACCTACGATCAATTTGAAGTTTCCTAGATGAGCTTTTATCATGTATTCCGTCGCAATAAAAAGTCTACCATGGTGCCATACTCGTCGTACCTTATCGTAGGTGTACCATAACTTAGTAGTTCTTCAAGTTAAAGTGCGCGATAACACAAGCACGAAGTAGTCCCGACAATCCTTCAGCGTCACACAGGGGGAGTTTTTCTTCCTTAACACCCAATCGGATCGGACGCCTGAGATGGCCTGCCGGTATAGTTCTTCGGAAAAAAAGAAAGAAAGAAAGAAAGAACGATGAACCAATGTTGTGTAATGCGCAGCGACTTGGACCGATGCCCTTCCTCGAGTGGAACCATCATGTGGTCGACCACCTACTGACTTACCGCAGGATATGATGGTGGTACTTGAGTAGTGGTGGTAGTGGAAACAAACATATTACAGGAAACCCCTAGATCTTGCTCTCTTGTACCGATCACATTTATAATTTCTTCATAGTAAGTCCGCGAAAACAGAATTCAATTCAGAGCTAGAGTGACTTCTTTAGTGCGGGGAGTGATCGTAGGGCCACCGGTTCCCCCTCCTTTATATTAATTTCCAGCGGCTCTCTACTACTTGTAATGTCCTGACGTTTGTGAGCACAACTGCTATTGCATATGGGCAGAAAATCGGCCAGAGCCTCAGGATTTTTGGTGGTATGCAATAGTGGTCGTTTTTACAAACGTCAGAAAATTACGAGTATACAGTGCTATAGGAGTAGAGTTCATATTGAGGAGGAAACTCTGGCTCTACTTTGCACTCAGGGTAGACGGCGAATCAACAAGGGTTTGGCTCAAAGTTTCTTAGGGTTTTATTGGAGGACCAGATAATTGAATGCGGCCAGATTGTTATAATGACTTAGCATGCAGCAAGCACCTCCTTGGCGGGATTGAAAAGCTGCTTGCACCGCGCGACCTGCGTATATCTGGTCTATGCTTTCTAATTCTCCTATGTAATGAGCCCCTCAACAATAACGTGCCCATCGTTCCTCTCCACCTGATCTGAAGTTGGGGCTTCCTCGACACAACCACCTCCACCACCTCCCAATAACAACACCAAACGAGATATTTACCCCCAACTCCTCGCTAACCAACATCAGAGCTGAGTAGAGTAAACTCGTTCCCGCAGTAGTTGTACCCACGTTGTGATCAAGTTCAGTCTCCTACTACCGCGTCAGCCGACGGATACCCCGCTATTACCAGACAGCTCTCCCTTACAGCAGCAACGACAATAGCATCGCATCACTATTCCCAATATCTTCGCCCCGCAGTAGCAGGGAGTCAATAGTTATGAGGCCTGCCTCCTCCGAAGCCATGCACACGGGCCTTGTAGATGGCCGATCAAGAAAGTCGTCTGCTGCGGGTCAACAACAACCCCCAGTGACTCCTGGAATTTCCGGCTCTAATACACCCGGAGAGGAACATCACCAAATCCATCCATCTGCTCCCATCACTTACTTTTTCGCCGACGAGGCAACAGTCGCTGCTTCCTCAGCTAGTGGATCAGCTAATTCGAATTTTGGCGTTAGGAGTTTTAGTGCTTCTGTGGAAGAGTCGGATCTACGCTATGGGAAACGGCTGTCGCTCGCGGAGTATTCTAGAGGTTCTTACACTGAGAGTGGGGAAGGGGTGGATGTCAATGACAATGAGAATGACGAGGTAGATGAAGACGGAGGAGGCGAGGGGAATGGCCACGAGCTTGATGAACATTCGATAGCCTCGTTTCAGTCTTCGGCTCACCCTGAGTTTCGCTCACCTCCTGGACTTCTTTCTGTGCCTCTAACACCTATTATGGGCCCTCAGTCAGATCCCGAGTCTCCGCGCAGTGCTTCTGGCGCTTCTTACAGATCTGAGGACATGCGCAGTGAGCAGGGCGCAGAATCCTCTGCTAGGAGGCTAAGCTTCACCTCCATAAATGGGCGAACACAAGAAACTCTGGATGCCCCGCAGCTTATTATGCCTGAAATTACAATACCAAGCAGAAGGCCTTTCACCGATAAAGGGAAGAGAATAGGGAAGTTGAAAGTTCTGATTGCAGGTGATTCTGGTAGGTAGCATTTTCTCTGCCTTGGCATAATAGGATGGTAGCTAACCGAGTATATCAAGGTATTGGCAAAACTTCTTTAATCAAATCTATCGTTCAAGTTTGTGAAGATATTGTACACGTCGATCCTATATCCACCAATAGCTCCCAAAAAGGAGTTCGTGCTGGACCCTCATACTACGCAATCAATAGCCGTTCCAACGAAGATAGCACCAAGGATATTACAGAAGTTTACGCGAGCACCCGGCCTTATCCACACTGGTGGGCGGAACTTGATGACAGCAGACTACTTAGGAAGAGAAGGTCAAAATCTGGAATAGACGACCAAGTTATTGAGAGAAACCTTTGCTTCGTGGACACGCCGGGATATGGTGTTGGTACATCTGTACGAAGCTTTTTTATTACTCATCCCCTATGTCCTATCAGTTGTGTTTATGAGCTGATCTGGCTATTTATAGTTTCTTGAATGTGTCGAGCCTGTGGTCAGATATGTTGAAGGCCAGCTAGAGCGCACACGCGGCATTGTGAGTGGCAACAGTGGAGATCTACTCCCCCTACTTTCGGGCGATGGAACTCCGCAGGTTGATATTGTGTTTTATGCTATTCTTCACAGTAAGACATCCTCTGATATATACGTGTTGATCATTGCTAACTTAATGTTCTTCTAGGGGTTAAACCTGTGGATATCGATTTCATCCGCCGCCTTTCACCCTTCACTAGCGTTTTGCCCATTATCGCAAAAGCAGATACTTTAACACCCCAACAAGTTCAGAACCTTAAGCTGTCGATATTGAATGATCTTCGCAGTGCAGGCGTACGTCCGTTTCTCTTCGGAAAGACGTTTCCTGATGTTTCGAGGAGCATGTCTGAAAACATGCCTTGTGCGCCTTTCGCCATATCATCGGCTCTTTCGAGCGACTCGGAGAATATGGAAGCCAGTTTGCTTATGTCTCCAGACTACGTAGCACCTCTAGTTGGCTCTGAGCTTTCTGAGCTGGTCAGCCACGTGTTTGATCCGGATAATATCGCTTGGCTAAGACATGCATCTGCAAAGAAGTACATTCAGTGGTCTAATAGCGTTGCCGCATCAAACCATTCGTTGTCTTTGACACGCTTCAATTCCACCCCTGGCTCACCAAGATCTATAAGGAGTACATCGGCCTCTGTGTTGCTTTCTGCGAGTAATTCTAGTCTAATACATATTCCCGATTCAGGTTCACAGGTAGCAGCGAATAACTTTGCGCTGGCAAGAGTTGCAGACCATACCCAACGGGAGGAGAGGCTCGCCCAGGTACGGCTTACCCGATGGGCCCACGACCTGCAGCGTAGTCTCAAAGCGGAGCGAGAGCGCTACGAGCGATTGGCAAGAGGGGAACGTGCTATTTGGCTCACTGAGAGGTTGGGAGAGTGTATTGTTGATGGGCAGTTGGTACCCGCATCAATGGCCTTAACCAACAAGTATACTGCGGCTGCGGATACCCAGGACGGAATGGTTAATGCTAGGGACCCACTCGGCCTCCTAGCTCTCAATGAGAATATCCGACGGAAGGCTGTTCGGCTCTTGAGGATCGCCGGATACGGCGGTATTGTCGGCTTTGTGAGTCTGTGGGTCTTGAAGCAATCCGGCCTTGTGAACTTCCAAGGATGGGCCGCTCTTCCGTCAAACAGGGGTTGAAGTGATATATGTGTATTCCTCTCATGAATTTCCCTTTTAACCTTCTATGATTTATGTCGGTCTTGGTAAAGCGGATGGGGGAGCTGTGGTCTTATTTCCAATTGTTTTCTTTTGTCATTCAGTTTGTTAGGTTCCGCTAGTCCCTCTTTCCTACGCACCCATCCTTCTCACCCTTCATCCCTCCTGGGAACGCACAAAAAGGGATTACTGCTTTATCTTTTTAATTGCGCTGATCAAAATTAATTTTTTCTTCCTTTTCCCTTTCCCTCCCGCAAACCTTGGGTAACTTGCGGGGGGATAGGAGATTTTTTGGGGGGTGACGGGTCAAGGGGGATGAAGTCCATGATTTACTGTATTCTCTTTCCCTTTTCTTCTACTTTTATCTGTCTCCTCATAGAGTGGATTTCTGGCTCGCCTAGAGGATGTGATATGATGGCTTTTAACGTTTACCGGTTCGTTTCTCTGTATCCTAGGGTATTTCCCAAGAAGCGTGTGAATAGTTGTGATATGTATGGGTTTTTTATGAGTTGACTAGGTTGAGGCTCTGTGAAATTGTGAGCACTATCGTAGCTTGAAGTGATATCTTACTGTAAAAGCACATGACACCCGACACCAAACCTGACATCATTCCACATGACTAATTCCCGCTAACTTACCATCACAACCCCACCACACTCTCTTTCCACGGTGGAGGCACTCTGTGTTACGAGTGCCAGTACGAGTACCGGCACGTTGCTCGAGCTCGAGTAACCTGAACCCCACCATCAGAGCCTCATCCATCAACCTCCCCCCACCATAATCGCAATCACCACCACCACCACCACCACCAAAATGCCACCACCACCATCGCACTACCCAAAAATAACAATAACCTATTGCACACAATGCAAATGGCTTCTCAGTTAGTTATCACATCATATCCACCCACTACCCAACCCAACCCTACTCCTCCTTCTCCCAAAATCCCCCAAAAACTTAACAAACACGTTCCCCTCTTTAGGAGCAGCCTACTTCGCCCAAGAACTCCTTAGCACCTTCCCGAACCTGGGCGAGGTATCCTTACGTCCGGCCACTGGTGGGGTCTTTACAATTGAGTTGTTCATGTTAAAGGAGGAGGAGGAGGAGGATGGTGATGTGGTTGCGGAAAAGCTTTTGTGGGATCGGAAGATTCATGGTGGGTTTCCGGAGGTTAAGGGGTTGAAGAGGGCTGTTAGGGATTTTGTTCAGCCTGGGAGGGGGTTGGGGCATGTTGATGGGCATGTGAAGAAAGATGCTGGGGATGAGGGGAAGGAAGATGAGGGGAAGGAGGAGGGGGATGAGGGCTGTGTTGAGTGTAAGTAAGTGAGTAAGTTGGTAATATTATATATACGGGGCTGTGGTATGTTATGTTTTGACGGGACGATGGGGGTGGTTTGGTGAACGGCGGACGGACGGGTGAAGGATTAAATGTGCTGAAGGCGGGAGGGGAGGGATGTCGTTGTTCGCTCCAGTCGTTGTATCATAGGTGGGAATAATATGGGAAGAATTCGAAAAGTGATTTGGTATGATAATTATGATGGCACCTGCACGGAAAGTGCCCCCCCTCCCTTCCTTTCTCCTACAGTGGAGTACTGTGAAGTGGGACGTCCTCTCTCCCCCTCAGGCCAACAGTTTACCTATCATACCAAAAATATCCAAACATAACCTATTATATTATAATTATCATACCGGTATTTATTATAGTAGTAATTAGCAAAAGCCTACAAAGAACTTGCCAACTGGGTTAACCAGGAAACCCTAGCTATTATGATAAAAGAACTTCTATAGTGAACGGGTGCTCACCAAACCTAGAAACTACCTCATTTCAGTTCAATCCGTCATCAGCTTATCCCATAGCTCCGAAAAAGGAAGTATAATGAGTAAGTAAGTTAAGTCATTTTGTGGTTGGGAGTGTGCGCCAGAAAAGACTGAATTGAACCTATTATAGTACTCGCAAGCGCTGTAACTATGATTGTAACAATAGTAACGGAGAAACTGTTTTTCTCCTGGGTATTATATTTACCTATCATCTATAGTTGTACTGTAGAGTTATCTGAAAAGACAATCTTACAATCTGATATCTCACTGATTACTAGATAAGAATAGGTTAATTCACTATTGTGACTATCCACATCTTAAAGCCCACGCACTCTATCTAATCTTTTTCTGTTAAAATCTAATTATATTTACTTCCCTCTTTCCTTTTGCTTATTCCTTTATTCTCTCAGAATCACCACCTCTCTCTCTTTACTCTTCCACAATATCTATCTTATCACTTAAATTTTTCCAGCTAATGCTTATTTTTCTACCTCCTGCTTTCACTTCAATTTACTACCTTTTTCCTATACTTCTTTCTTAATTTCTCCGACTTCTTTACTCTGTATATTCTACTCTATTTATTATTATTCTCCTAATCATCTGCTTAGCATTTTGCTTTTAAATCTCAAGAATTATTATTAACATTTGTCTGGCTACTAATAATTGTTTTAACCAAACTGAAGTACTTTCAGGCAGGCTAAGAGATATTCTTTGATCTTTACCTTGATATTACTGGTGAGATTTTCCACCACTTTTGCATTACATGTGTTAAAATATTCTTCTTCATGAGCTATTCAATTAGTTAAGAATATTATACTACCTTAGAGGGGTGGCCACTGGCCATCATGATACTGACCAGACCAGATATAAGTAGAGTACAATAATTACACTAATGTTTGAAGATCAAACAGAAAATGCTTTACAAACTACTAGTTGATATTTTTACTACATGAAATGTTCTAATAGACTACTTCTAACAGAGTAACACTTTTCCTAGACTAAGCTAATACCATGTACTATGTCAAGACCAGAACCATTTAGGCATATTAGAAGTATAGGAATTAATGGTTAATAAAAATAAGCTCTTTGTTTAAACTCTGAATATTTAAAGGACTTAGCAAAAAAATACTAGCAGTTAGTCAAGATTGTTTCAGGACAAGATTTATTGTTAGAATATTCTTTCTATCTTAATATTCTCTGTTATAATGTAGATATTCATATACTAATAACTCTCAATATCTTTCTTTACAATATCTTATTTCTTAATATATCTTTCAAACTATAGAATATGTTACAATTTTGAGCAGCTTCCATTCAGGAACCCAATTCTCAGACCTTGTCTACCTGCTACTAGGCTGTTCAGACATATTCTGCCCCTTGTTTTATTACTGACTACAGGTATACCTAGTGCCAGTATACCAGGTACTGGTATGTCTAGTACTAGTGTTAGGCATATTGGAAGCCCATGTATGGAATACTGGAATCCAGCGCACAGACCTCCGAGCGCAGAGACCCCTGCGCACAGACCTCAAAGATACGGCCATCATACCCCTGTGGCCCCGACGTTGGAGCACTATGTTCGTTGCCACACTGTGGTAGTTGCACTCGCACTCAAGAATGTCCCTCCAGGGACCACTCGCAATAACACCATATACGTCGCGGCCGTCCGTCCGACCTGATGCTGTTCACAGAATATATGAGAAGAGAACCTAGCAAAAATTATGCAAGTGGTTCGGACCAAATTGGCCAACGTCGCATAAAGTTATAGGCCTTCATAGTTAAGAAAGCTGAGGGAAACAAAAGAGTGGACACTTAGGCGAAATCTTCCCATGAGGAAATTAGACACTAGTACGCATAGTGGGGACCAACAGTCCCACTCAGAGCCAGTCAGTAAGGGAGAGGCATTGTGTGCAATTCGCCATAGGAGCGATTGCAAGCAAAAGTTATCCCAAAACCTGATGCACATGCAGCCTAAGAACTCGTACGCATTGAAAGGTCTGACAACAAAGGAGTTGGCCACTCCTTACATGGCTCAGTGAAGAAAGTTATAATGCTAGCACCTATTGGGCTATGAGAACTCTGCACACCTATCTTTGAAAGGAATGACACACTCTCACGATTAGATGAATAGTGTATGTCTTCATAATGCTAAGCAAGTAGTCGAACAGTTGTCAGGGTCAGAGAGAGTTCGCACTTTTTAGTTAGTAGTTATTAGTTAGCCCGCGAACACTCAGACGCGGAATATAAATATCGAAGTGCCTCACTTGCTACAAGAATTCAGAAAGCACCGGAGAAGAGATCATATTAATATAAAAAGTTATCATGCTACAAATCTTTATCTTACTTGATTATCTTTTTATTACATCAATTACTTCTCACGAGAGATAGTTACCCACGAGCCTTCTTAAACAAATCTTTGAAGACACCTACTCAGGCTTAGTCCGATATTATAGTCCCACTATCGGCTACCCCTAACACTATATTGATAGTTCTCCTTGTTACCAAGGCTCACCTCCAATCATTTTTCTTGCACGAGCAAAAAAAAGTCCTTTTGACATATCAAAATGTCTTTCCCCTCATGACCTCTCATGATGGGCGGAGGAGAACCCATGGATACTTCAGGCGAAGACCCGCCAAGCCCCATGGAACGCATTACAGAAGCATCAGGCGCTTCTATTCACTCCAGCACTGATGCCCCGATACACTCCGACATCGCACAAAGACGAACTAGATCTCCCTATCCCGCACCAAGGGGACTTAGGGCCAAAATAGCGGCTTCCGGATCTGGGAGAAGACAAGGATCCCCGAGACCAAGCAACACCGATACATACCTACGCAGTCTAATGGAATGATCTGCGAAGGCTGCACGACACGTAGACGGACGAATTACCACCAATCAGGTAAAAATTGGCAATCTTGCTAAGACAGTACAAGAACTAGTGTTAGAGATGGATGACACTAGGAAGAAGGTGGCAGACGGAAAGCAATTGGATGCGGAGAAGACTACAGCATTCGAAGGACTCATTATAGCAGTAGAAAATGCTACTTACACAAGACAAGAGGAGTTAGCCAGGATGGCTCAAGAAATAAGAGCGGCTAATGAGCGACAAAGTTGCCACGAGGCAGTAAGTTCCCAACTTCATGTTAACATTGAAGAACAGGGCGAAGCTTCGGCAACACGGGATTCTATACTTGAGCAAGAAGTATTAAAACTCAAAGCTCAACATGCGCAAGACATAGCGATACTCTAAAAAGTAGTATCAGACCAAGCCAAAGCGCAGATAACCTTCGCAAATATGCAGACCGCACAAATGGAAGAGGTTATGAGAATTTTAGGGAATCTCCAACCAACCCCAACAACCACAGTCCCTGCCCAACCAGCCCCAGCAGCTCAGCTGGTAGCGGAAGCACCAGATCGAGTCCAGCGCTGGATGCAGGAAAGGCAAAACCCAACCAGGCAAGACAAGGGGAAACAACCCAAAGAACACCCCACAAACTATAGAGACAATGGTGGTAACCAAGGACCACCAAGGCAACCACCGGGCGGAAACGACCCTGACCCAAGTGACCATGACTCCAGTGACGAACAAGGTGGGAATAGGGGAAACGGCGGACCATCCTGGAGACCCGAACGTGGTAACCCAACTGACCCGCAGGTAGCCTTATTAGCCCAGGCAATAGGAATGGCCATTGCCCATAGTGGCAAAAAACAAGCAGACCCACCCCCAACCTTCAAGAACCTCAAATACCAAGAAATTAAACTTTGGTTACTACAATGCGAGGACTACTGCAAAAGAAATCCACACCAGTGGGTAACTGATAAGGAACGTATTAAGTGTACCTTAGGAAGAATGGAAGGGGAAGACGTGTCAGCATTCACCATAACCTATAGGAAGAAGATGACCGGAGAAATGGGTCACCTCAAGGTAGAGGGATACGAGCATTGGGAAGCATGCAGAAATCAATGCGTTACCCGTTTTGCGCTCACCCATGAAGGTGAAAGAGCACTAGCACTAATGGAAAAGGTCTAGTACAAAAATAACGTCGATAAGTATCTCCTCGATATGGAGAACCTAAACACGCATGTCCACATGAGTGGGATCACGTGGCGCCAGATGATCGAACGACGATTCCCAAGAGAAGCCTTACGACGATTATCCACTGAAGAATACGCCAGTGATAGTGATTGTATGGCAGCAATAAGAGAAGTCACCAGGCGCGAGGAGACATTTTTAGAGCAAGTCTGTAACGGCCCCATGGGATGGTGCCGTTTATCAATAGGATAACGATATAGTCTCTATACCAAAGTGCGGTATCTAACGAGACTAAGTACCGGAGGCTTAGACGAAGTTGTTGTAACAAACTTCTTACTATATCGCAACTACTTAAGTAGTTTCTAATAGTAGGTGTTTGGTAAACCTAAATGAATGCTAAAGATTCTTGAAACGAACTGAAGAAGTAACTGTTCAACCAAGTATATTGAAAACTCTGTCTGTCGAAGTCTGCCTTCTCTTAGTCCGGAGAATAGCAGGTCTTAAATACACTTGTCTGGCAATCCCGTGCCTTGCTTAAACAAATAACAATAAGGCTCCAAAAGTGGCAGCCTTGAAACTCCTTAGGTATCAAACCTAACATATGGTGAGTATCAAACGATACTCAAAACCAAACATAAAACATACTAAGTATCAAACGATACTTCGAAACCAAACATAAAACATACTAAGTATCAAACGATACTCAAAACCAAACATAAAACATACTAAGTATCAAACGATACTCGAAACCAAACATAAAACATACTGAGTATCAAACGATACTTGAAACCAAACATAAAACATACTGAGTATCAAACGATACTCGAAACCAAACATAAAACATAGTAACTCAGGTACCTGTATCGGTTACACCCCAAAAACAAAATAAAACCCTTATCTCAAAACATAAAAAACTCAAACATCATTCCTCACTATCGTAATCAGTATCCAAATGTGGTTCCCAAAACCCTTTGTCAACCGAAGGTTCAATAACATGAGATTCAAAACCATCCCTAATAGGAGAAAAACAAACCGTAATATACCCAGAAAAAACAATAGGAAATTCATCTCCTGGCATGTTGTCAGTCCACCATGCCTGCACCATCTCCATCAAGTTTACTAGTCCTTCGATAGGTTCCCAAGAGTTCTCGCTTGCTGGATATCCAATCCATTTGACCAAAAATTGGTCTTGTCCATGCCTCTGCCTATGATCCAGTATCGTTTCCACTTCCCATTCCTGTTCTTCGTTGATGAGTATAGGTGCTGGTTTCGCATGGGTCCTGCCCGGGAATCGATGGTTGTCATTAGGGTGGTAGGCTTTGATGACTGAACAGTGGAATACTCCCTTCTGCTGGCAGAACATTCTCGAATCCATACTGACTGTATAGTTCTGTGTATGTTCATCGTATTCCAATACTGTAAAGGGTCCTCGCCATTGTGGTTGTAGTTTCCTTGATCTTCCAGATTCCGTCGCAAACTGGTCTCCATATACCATGACCATTCCTCCTACTTCCACTGGCTTATGCTCTTTTCTCCTCTTAGCTGCCACCCTGGCAGACCTCGCCCTTGCCAATCTCAATGCTTGGTAGGCCGCATTTCTGATCTCCTGATGTCTCTTGTAGTAATCGTCAGAGGCAGGGACTGCAGAGGGGTAGGTTCGGTAGGTATCTAGTAGAGGATAGTCTCGTCCATATACCGCTTTATATGGTGACATGTTAATAGTATCTGAATGTCCAGCGTTAGAATATGCTGTCACTTCAGGAAGGGAGGGGAGCCAGTTGGTTTGGCGGTTGTTGATAATGTTTCTCAGGGCAGTTTTAAGTTCCCTGATTTTCCGTTCAGCTTGCCCATTGGTTTGGTGGTGGCCGGGCACAGCCATGATGTGTTCAACCCCCATGGTCTTGAGGGTTTGCTTCCAGAATTTGGAAGTAAATCGTGGGTCAGCATCACTGACAATCGATGTAGGTACTCCATGTGGCGTAAAAATATAGTGCCGGAGTAGTTCCATGGTGGTTACTGCAGTAGCATTGACTGAGGTTGGGATTAGCCAGCTATATCCCACTGCTCTATCCACTACTACCAATACCGAGTCCTTTTCCTTTAGCCTGGTAAAAGGTCCCATGAAATCGATAGCATAACTTGAGAATATTTCTGAGGGGAAAGGGAGGGTAATTGCTTCGCCTTCCGGTAAGGTATTGCGTTCCTTATTTGCCTGGCAAATCTCACATTGCCTGACAAAATCCCTAAAATCCTTCCTCATTTCTGGCTAGTAGATATACTCGGTAGCATATCGTAGGTTTCGGTCCGCGCTGTGGTGTCCCTTGTTGTGTATCTCGCTAATCATTAGTTCCCTAAGTGTTTCTCCATTGACCCCATGTCCTCTTGGTATGTAGAGGCAGTTGTCTCCTCCTCGAGTGGTGGCATAGAGTAGTCCATTACGGATGCGGTAGTGTTGCATCATTCCTCCTCGGGATGTGTTGTTGGAGTCCTGGGCTAATTGGTAGACTGGGTTATTCCTGTATCCTTTGATCATCTGTTCCCGCCAGATGGATTCCATATCGTTCACAGCTTGTGTGATATCCCTCTCGTCCACCACCCTCTG
>QOVD01003665.1:0-29873 GCA_003521225.1 Tuber microsphaerosporum | reverse complement strand
CCCGCAAACCTCTCCTCATCGCTTTCGCCCATTGCCTCGTCGCTGTCAAGATCGCTGTCATCGTCGCTGTCAACATACCCCATTTTCCACTCATTCCCTTCAGAATCGCTGCCCCCACCTTCTCCATCGTCGTCGCTGTCATTTCTTCGAGACCGCAAAGGACCGCCATTGCCGAGTCTGCGAGCCGGAACGGAAGGCTTCTCGGAGGGCTCGGCAGAAGCGATTGCGAAAGCGTTTTGCGCTCGATCGCGTGGGTTCTTGCGCATTTTTCGGCGGTTGGAAGGAGGCGCCATTGTTGCGCAATTGGGGGTTTTTTTTTTTCTAATGGTGAAGCCCCGGGGGTGAAAAACGATTATGCGGGTTTTTCGAGTCGAAAAACTTTGGTGTGTGTAACGCCTTTTTCCATATAAAACTGGCAGATCTATTGGGAGGCGGAATAAAGTGTTTGCACAGCCACTTGTTGGGTACAGAAAGTGCGGGAAGAGCTTTACGGAAGGTGAGAACAAGGGAGAAATTAAAGGTCAAATAAGAGTCGTATTAAGACCAGTTTCATTGGTTTTGTTCACTGTGAAGAAAAAGAGCTTGTTGAGAGAAAGAAGAGAAAAAAAAGAAAGAGAAGAGAGCAAGACAAGCGAGCTCCTCAATCAATGACAGCCAAGACAACTCTACGGAGGTGCAGCGCCTAAGTTTTGTATGTTCCAATAATATAATTTATTCGGCCAAAGCCAGGAAGCATACCACAAGCGAGGTTTGCTACCCTTACGGAGGTTCAGCGTGTAAGTTTTGTAGGTTCCACAAACGAGGACTGCCACCCTCACCCCCTGTGTAACCTACAAATCTTACACGCTGTACCTCCGTACCCCCTGTGGAACAAAACTTAGGAGCTGTATCGTACCTTCGTACTCGCAATTGAATGACGTTTGTGAACACGACCGCTATTGCATGGCAGGCATTCAGCCCTGGGATTGAAAAAGCGTTTTTCGAGTGCCAAGTTTCTAGTTGATCTTGTTAGATACCGTATCATGGGTTATTCGCTAGAGCTTAGTTATACTCGCAATTGAATGACGCTTGTGAACATGATTGTTATTGCATACCGCCAAAACCCAGCCTTTTTACTTAGATTTTGGTGATGAAAATTGTTCTTTTTTGCTTGGTTGGTTCTAGTTTACTATTGATAGTAGTGCTAAGGGTTGAGAACTTGCGGCTCAAGTGTTTTGCCAAGATTTCACTCCAAACCTTTACCCAGAGGAAAGTTAGAAAGGTGGAAGAAAAAAATTGTGGAAAACTGTTTGACTCCCCCACCACTTTGGACCCCCGAACAAACACCATACTATCGCCACGCGCAATGGGCTCCGACAAAAAGCGAAAACGCCCTCAAGATGCAGACCCAGGCCCGGCGAGAGAGAGCGGAACAAAAAAAGCCCCCGCAACCGCAAATAAAAGGCTGAGGCCCGAGCCGTCGGCAGCTGCTTCAAAACCTGAGGTAGCAAAGCAATCAACACTCCGTGCCTCAAAGGACGAAGAAGCATCTTTCCCAAGAGGAGGTGGCTCTATTCTTACTCCGTTGGAGTTCAAGCAAATATCCAATGACGCTGCTAAAGATGTCCTCTTTGAAAGTGAAAATGTGAAGGCCAAATCGACTAAGAAGCCGATGAGAGAGGGATTGAGGAGAAATAAAAAGGCCAAAAAGGACGAATCCAAGAAAGGTGAACAAAAAGGGATTAAAGCAGAGGGATTGAGCTATAAGGTTGGTCTTTCTCGTCAAAAATAAGAACTACGAGGTGCTAACCAATTCGCAGAGGCTACTACCGGGAACACTTGTGCTTGGATGCATCTCTCAGATTAATCAAACTGACCTCGCTCTTTCTTTACCAAATAATTTGACTGGCTTTGTTCCTCTTACTTCCATTTCAGAATCGTTGAACAGGAAGGTTGAGGCTTTAGTTCGGGATAGCGATGATGACGAGGATGAGGACGGAGAGGGAAGGATCGAAACAGCAAAATCGGAATCTAGCGAGGATGATGTTGACCTCATGTCTATGTTCCAGATCGGACAATATCTCCGAGCGTACGTCGTATCTTCTTCAGAATCTGCCAATTCGAAATCTTCCTCCGGCTCTAAAAATATTAAGAAGCGGATCGAGCTGTCCTTGGATCCAGCTATGGCAAATAACAGCCTTACAGCTACTGAGCTAGTCATTGGATGCACCATCCAGGCCTCCGTTATAAGTGTGGAGGATCACGGTCTCGTCATGAATCTGGGTATCGGGGATGATCTTAGAGGGTTTCTCTCATCCAATGAGCTCAGGAAGGGCCGTTCGATGACAGATGCAAAAGAAGGCCAAGTAATGCTTTGCACAATCATCGGGCTCTCGTCGAACGGTAAAATCGTCAAACTCTCAGGGGATCTAGAACAGAAACCAAGTAAGAAGGGTAAATACTCCGGTGGGAAGGCAGCCTGGTGGCTGAGTTCTGCACCCACAGTTAATACATTTTTGCCTGGAACCGGCGTAGAGGTACTTATTACCGATATAGCAAAGGGGGGTAAAGCTGTTGGGATCGCAGGCAAGGTTATGGGACTTGTAGATGCTACAATAGATTTCTTTCACACTTCTGGCTGGGAGGAAAAGGATATTGAATCTAAGTTTAAGGTTGGGGAAAAGGTTAGTTCCAAGCACGTCTCCCTTCTGTATAGCCTCTTTAACCCTCTTTAGATCAAAGCGCGTGTCATTGCTACCTATTCCGAACCTCGTAAACTCGCTCTTTCAACCCTTCCCCACGTCCTTTCATTTACTCAGCCAATTGAGAATGAGCCTACAACTATCCTCCCAACAGCCACCATTATCAACTCTGCAAAAGTTCTTAATATTGAACCCAAAACCGGCCTTTTTCTGGACGTCGGTGTTCCCGGTATCCCTGGCTTCGTCCATATATCCCGGGTCTCAAGCAATAGCAAAATAGAAGCTCTATCTGAAGATTCTGGTCTATATCAGATTGGTTCAGCCCATACGGCTAGAGTAATTGGCTATAACTCTATGGATGGCCTCTATCTTGTTAGTATGGAGCAGAAGGTTCTCGATCAACCATTTCTAAGGGTGGAGGATATCAAAATTGGTGAAGTCGTGAAGGGGACTATTGATCGAGTCCTGGATAGTGGTCGAGTTATCGTAAACTTAGCTGAAGGGATCACCGGAATGGTGGATGAGCTTCACCTAAGTGATATCAAACTCAAGCATCCCGAAAAGAAGTTTAGGGAGGGTGTTGAAGTAAAAGCAAGGGTAATTTCTTTTCGACTACTCTAGGCCAATATCCAACAATACTAATTGATGAATAGGTTTTGCTAGTCGACCGTTCAAGGAGGAGAGTAAGATTGACCTTAAAAAAGGCTATTGTCAACTCTGACGCTCAAATAATATCATCTTACGAGGATACAACTCCTAGAACTCGCTCAGTTGGTACCTTGGTTAAAATCCTACCAAACGGCGCCATAGTCAAGTTCTTTTCAGATGTCTGTGGCTTCCTCCCTGTTTCTGAAATGAGCGAAGCATATATCCAAGATCCCCGTGAGCACTTCACAATTGGCCAGTCTGTGAATGTCCATGTATTGTCAGTGGACCCTGCAAACCAGAAGCTACGGATTTCCTGCAAAGATCCAAACCTATTTGGTGAAGCGCAGAAAGAGGCTCTTGCTAAGCTACCCCCTGGTGGTGTTGTCTCCGGGATTGTAGTCGAAAAGTCGGCGGATGATCTTTTTGTTGAGATAAACGGCTTAGGGGCTGAAGGCATCAGAGGCGTGCTGGTAATTGGACAACTGACCGACGGCAGCCGTGAGAAAAGCTTAAGTGTTTTCAAAAAGCTCAGGGCTGGGCAAAAGCTTGATGACCTCTTAGTTTTAGAGAAGCATGAGGAGAGAAGATCGATCACCTTGAGCATGAAGCCAAGCTTAGTCAAGGCAGCGAAAGACGGAAGTATGATTAGCAAATTCGAGGATGTGAACGAAGGAGAAACAGTGAAAGGCTGGGTTAGGAACACTACTCTTCACAGCGTCTTTATTGGGTTTGCCGGCGGGATCGTTGGGGTGGTTTACAAAAAGGACCTTCCAGCAGAAGTTCAGTCTCTCCCTAATTTCGGATACGTCAAGAATCAATCCATCACTGGCAGGGTAGTATATATAGATCCATCAGAACGACGATTCCGATTATCGTTAAATTCCGAAAGCCCGCGGGAGGGGAAGGTTTCACCTGTAGCTGACACAGCCGGCGACTCAGAGAGGCTCACTGTTAACCCTGTTGACGTGAGGTTTAAGCTTGTTGACGACTACACCCCCGGAAAACTCACTAAAGCAAAAGTTGTTTCTGTCCAAGAGACACAGCTGAATGTGAAGCTCGCCGACAACGTGCAGGGCAGAATTGACATATCACTGGTGTTTGAAACTTGGGACGCTATCAAAGACAAGAAGTCTCCCCTCGCGTCATTCAAGAAAGGGAACGTGTTGGATGTTAAAGTTATCGGAATTCATGATGCGCGAAACCATCGCTTCCTTGCTATCACCCACCAAAAATCGAACACCAAGACTCCTATCTTCGAACTCTCAGCCAGGCCTAGCCACATAAAGAAAGAGGGTATCGAAGGGTGTATTACAAAACTAGAAGAAATTACCCCTAATTCAACATGGGTAGCGTTCTTGAACAACATTTCTGAGGAGTGTGCCTGGGCCAATATTACGCCTGATATCAGGGGAAGAATTCGCATCTTGGATCTCTCGGATGATGTCACTCAACTAAAAACACCACAAAAGAGCTTCCCTGTTGGCTGCGCCCTCAGATGCCAGGTTCTCCGAGTCAACTCAGAGCACAACAAAATTGATCTTTCTGCTCGCAGTTCTTCTAGCTCGGCTTTAACGTTTGACAAGCTAACCAAGGGAATGGTTGTCCCTGGGAGAGTAACTAAAGTCACTGATCGGCAAGTCTTGGTTCAAATCAGTGAATCGGTTTCCGGGCCGATTAGCCTTACCGACCTTGCAGACGACTTCTCACAAGCGAAGACCAGCAAGTACAGCAAAAATGAGATAATTCGCGTTTGTATCATAGATATTGATTCAACCGACTCGAAAAACCTGCATAACCGCTTTTCAACCCCGGAGCTGAATGCCTCTAATAAGCGAGTTACTCTTTCAACCAGGCCTTCCCGAGTGATGAGCTCGGATCTACCAGTCAAGGATCCCGAAATTCGAACTATTGTGAACGTCAAAGTCGGAGACATAAGGCGCGGCTTTGTGAAGCAAGCCTCCCCGAAAGGGCTCTTCATCGCTATGGGTGGTAACGTCACGGCCTGGGCCAAGATTTCTGATCTCTCTGATAAGTTCCTAAAGGAATGGGAGAGTTTATTCACAGTGGGCCAGCTCGTCAGGGGTAAAATCATGGCTGTTGATTCCACCTTGGGTCACATCCAGATGAGCCTTAGAGAATCAGACATATCCGGAAAGGAAAGACCGAAGCCGACAGACTACTCTACACTAAAAGAAGGGCAAATTGTCAAGGGCAAAGTGAAGAATATCGTGGAATATGGTGTTTTTGTCAGGGTGGATGGCCCTCAAAATATTAGTGGACTATGTCACAAGAGCCAAATCGCAGATAACGCTGTTGAGGATATTAGCAAGCTCTATACGATCGGAGATCCTGTCAAAGCAAAGATTTTAAGTCTTGATCCGAAAAAGAAACGAATCTCTTTTGGGTTGAAGGCTAGTTACTTCGAGAATGAAGGCAGTGAGGATGAAAGCGAGGGCGAAAGCGAGGATGACAGTGAGGAGGAGGAGGGTGGAGTTGACCTCAGCACTGTAAAGGTATGTTTTAGATTATTTGGGTGTGTCAACGCCATTCTAATGGATTCCCCGTAGGACTTCGAGAGTGATGCCAACGAAGAATCCGACGACGGAGAGGAAGAGGAAGAGGAACCCGATGTTGAAATGACCGATGAACCCGCTGGCGAAGGTCTCACCACTGGGGGATTCGACTGGTCCGCAAGTATCCTAGACAAACGTGGTCTCGACACCGATTCCGAGAGTGATACCAGCCTCGAAGAGGAGAGGCACAAAAAGAAGCGCAAGAAGGCCCAAATCAAAGAGGATTTAACGGGAAATCTAGCGTCAAGGGAACCACAATCTGTCGCTGACTTCGAACGTCTTCTCCTTGGAGACCCCAACGATTCCAAATTGTGGATCATGTACATGTCATTCCAACTACAACTTAACGAAGTCGAGAAAGCTAGAGAAATTGCCGAGAGAGCGACCAAGACTATCGCCCTTCGGGAGGAGAAGGAAAAACAGAACGTCTGGATTGCTATGCTAAATATGGAATCCATGTACGGCACCGATGAGACTCTCGAAGAAGCCTTCAAGAGGGCCTGCCAATATAACGAGGCTCAAGGCATTCATGAGAAACTGGCTAGCATCTATATTCAAACCGGCAAGACTGAGGTATTTCCCGATCAAAAGTTCCTGTCACACACACCTAACTCCGTGATTCTAGAAAGCGGACGACCTCTTCAAAGTAATGATCAAAAAATTTAGCCATGATCCTAGAATCTGGGTAAACTACGCCGACTTCCTTCTCAGCAGCAAGCAAAACCGCGAAGCCGCCCGCGCACTCCTCCAACGCGCGATGCAAGCACTCCCGCAAGACCAGCACAAAGACCTCATCTCCAAGTTTGCCAAGCTGGAATTCCGCAGTGGTGACCCTGAGAGAGGACGAACGCTGTTTGAGAACTTACTCGCCACTTTCAAAAAGAAGAGCGATCTGTATAACATGTTCTTGGATATGGAGATCAAGTACGGAAGCGAAGAGGATGACGGAAAGGAGGGCGTCAGAGCTTTATTCAAGAGGGCTCTCACTGAGAAAACTTCGACCCGTCAAGCTAAAGCTCTTTTTAAGAAGTGGTTGGGGTTCGAGAAGAGCAAGGGAGATGAGAAGAGTGTTGAGACAGTGACAAGAAAGGCGAAGGAGTATGTCGAGGCGAAGAAGGGGGAGTGAGTGATGCGAAGCAGGGCATAGCATCGGGTGTTGTTAAATCCTTGTAAATTATATCAGTATTAGTAGATATTGTGACCTACTTAGAGCCTGTTTGGATACAACGGTTCCGTCCCGTTCGGCGACCGTTTCTACTGTAAAAGAGTGGTCTTTGCGTTTTGAAACGAAAGGGAAAGGGCCTTTTGTATGGGGGAACGGAACGGAACCGTTGTATCCAAACAGGCTCTTAATTAAAATCAAAGTTTCCTTGCAGCGATATTGTCCAGTAACGGTATAGGAGTCAGTAACAGGTACAAGAATTGGTAGGCGGTAGCACAGTGATTTTTCATGATCTTAGGCAGTACGGAACAAATTAATATACCCAGACCTGGCACGGCAACAATTCACCCTGCAAAAAACACCCATCCAACCCATCCCAACCAATATTCACAAGTAGACAACTACAAACACATTGAAACATTCTCATAAGCAAAACTATGATACCTAGCATACAGCAGAGAGAGAAAAGAAAAGAGAAGAAAAAATGTACCACCCCCACCAACCAACTCCCCCAACCGAAAAAACTAGGGAAATCGAGGCAGGTAAGAGAGCGGAAGAGTCAATCAAAGGAGCCGGGAACGGAACGAAACCCACGGAGAAAAATAGACAACGCTCAGCAAGCCGCCGTAGCGGAGCTCCTAAGGTTAATAAAATTAATTATAACCTCTACTGATGATGGTTGGAGGAAAGAGGAGCGCGAGGGACAATGGCCTTTTATAGTGTTTTCGAGCGGGAAAAAAGAAAGAAAAAAAACGGCGACGGAGGGCTTGGCAGTGGGGGGTTGTACCCTATTGTTGGGGTTAGGGATGGGATGCGTGGGAGGAGCAGGGACAGAAGGAGATGGGCAAGGGATAATTTGGGAAATTTCAAAGTGTGATTTGAAGATATAGGGCTGACTTTCCCCATAAAGTTCACCCCAAATCATAATTTAGAAATTTGAAAATCATAGGAATGCAACTAGGTTACGTTGTTAGATAGAATATGCTCAGGTAGATTCGATAATAGTAGATACAAGGAAAAAGTAAATCCACTCGAGCCTCCAGCATATACAGAATGCAAGTTCATTTGAAACATTACAACCCCAACCAGAGCTAAAAAAGAAAAAAGAAAAATACAGGCCCCACAGCTAAAAACAGTCAATTTACGAAGCTATCAAAGTTTTCCAATTCCCGGATTCCATGCTTCATTTAGTAGCGTCCTTGGATGTAACGCCAGTCTCCTGTGCCGATGAAACAGAAACCGGATTTGCATCGTTCTCCTTTACTAAGCCATCCCGCTCGTCATCACTGTCACCAAGTGAGAAAGGATCTCTGTCCATCGGCGCCGGCTCCACACTCTTCAAAGGCTCCCATTTGCTAGGTGATGGAGATGTTTGTCGAGCTGGCGCACCAGTTGATGCGGAGCGAGGAGGCTGTGGTGGACGATACATATCGTCATCAGAAATGGTAACTGGGCGCTCATCAAATGATACCTTGCGGCCAGTGGGTTTGTTTGAAGATTGAAACAGTGAAGGATTGGCCCTGGGACGACGTGGTTGTGGAGCTATATATATATCAGCAATGGAACATCAAACTATTTCGGCCCCTAAATTGCTGAGGAATATCTCATACTTTGAACAGAGTTGTCCCTGAGCTCAAGGTGCGTGAAGTCGTCGCTTAGAACCCGGGGATCAGCATCGTACCCCCCCCCGTCTCTCGAACTCCTTCTAGGATTTTCGAATTCAGTAGCAGTTCGATTGCCGCTCCTGGCATACTGGTTACTAGGCCTTGCGGAGCTCGGGGGAGATGCCTCAGGGGAGTCGCCATCCAGTCTCTTTTTAATATCAGAGATCCAGGAATTGACTTTGCTTTGGGTTTCAAGAAAGCCTTTGCGGAGGTTTTCTTTAATAACCGGAAGATCGTCTAAGTCTGTTAGCAGGAGAAAGCAATACATTAGGAACCTAATAGCACAAACCATCAAGGAACGAATGTTCCTTGTCTGAATCGTAGTCAGAATCTGGATCATGCAATCTTCCTCTCCTTCGGGCTGTCTCATATTCTGGATCTAGAGCTGTACTGGCGCCCGGGCGAGGCATACCAGTTCCAGCTCTCCTAGGCGCACCGAATTGATCTGCCAATTGTCTAGCATAAATTTCGTCTGCTTCAAGTTGAGTTTGTGGGGTAGAGGTTATATATGGTGATGGTGTGGGGCCACCAGGGCCTTGATGACGCTCGGGGCGATCCGCATACGGCTGGCACACGTTAGAATCTCTATAAAGTCGCGATATAATTGATCAAACCTGTTTTATCTGAGCGTGTTGAGCAGGACGAGGAGGCTGGGGAGGAGGAGTCTCCTCTACAAAAGTGGGGTCGCTCATAGCTATTGAAAGCTTAGTACAAATAACATTTGATCGACTTCAGGATTCAACTTACTCAACAGGGCGGTAAATGCCGGTTCAACCTGGCCGCCCGAGGCGACAAGAACTGCTTTGACAACGGTGGCATCTATAGAGGGGAAAGCCTCTTGGAGAGTAGCCTGAGCTTGTTGTTGAGGAGACATTGGGCGCGGCGGTTTAGGCGGCGGGTTTTCAACACTAGATTCAATAACTGAGGGAGTGTTGACATCTGGCACTGGGCCCGCAGAAGAAATAGCAGCTGGCGTTGGCTCGGCAGCTGCGGTTTCCCCGGAGTCCTTAGGTGCTGAAGCAGGAGCATCCCCAGCCTATGGAGTATTAGTAGAGGCTCACGGAGTTGGGGTTGACGAGTATAGCAACAAGCGATACTTACAAGCCCTACCGCTGGAATTTTTTCCGGCTGTTCTGAACCCATCGTGCAGCTTTGACCGATAATTCAGATTAAAAGTTTATCAGAACAGAATGAGGATGTTGTCGAAGCTTCTTCGGGGAGAGGGTGGGGGAGGGGGGAGAGTGTAATATGTCGGGAAAGATCAGAAAGAAGCAAAACAAGGAACCGATCGTTGAATCAGATGCCTGGGGCTGACGTTGCCCCGCCAACTTTTCTAGCCACATCCCACTACCACAGCCGTGTCTTAACATGTTTTCTAGCCACACGGATCTTTCTTAATCTTTTCTCACCGCATTCCACTCCCCAATTTCCCCGACAATGCCACCAAGGATATCTTTAACACCTTACTTGCGGCGGCTATGGGGAAACCCATGCCCCTTCCAATTGATCCAGCCCCCAGGGCCCGTGAACCGCTGCCGGCCATTCACCACTACCGTCCCAAATGCCTTCGGTAATCGTCCAAAAAGAATTTCCTCCTCAGGCTCCCCCGAACTTCTTGAGGGCTCCAAGGCAGCCTCTCTCGAGCGCAAGCGACTAGCCACTCGGCCTGGGGTCCTAGCCGTTAAAAAGGGAATGACAGCTATCTTCAAGCCGAACGGTAGGCGAATCGCCTGCACCGTCCTCCAACTCGAGCGAGTTCAGGTCACGGCAGTTAAGACCCGTCAAAAACATGGGTATTGGGCAGTACAAGTTGGCTCTGGCCTGAAAAGGTCGAAGAACGTAACTCGGCCAATGTTGGGCCACTTCGAAGTGGCCGGTGCAGCGCCCAAAGAACACCTACGAGAATTCCGAGTTAAGGATGAAAATGGGTTGATGGCGCCGGGGACTACTTTTGCTGCTGACTTCTTCATTGAGGGCCAATATGTTGATGTTAGAGCCAATTGCAAAGGTCATGGATTTGCAGGAGTATGCCTCATCAAATGCCCTAGCTTGATAAGGGTCTTGGCTAATTTGTCAATAGGGTATGAAACGTCACGGCTTCAGCGGTCAACCTGCTTCCCACGGCAATTCTTTAAACCATAGAACCATGGGTTCAGCCGGCCAATCCCAGGGTGGTGGTTCCCGTGTCTTGCCTGGGAAGCGAATGCCTGGAAGAATGGGTGGCCATCAAGTCACAAGGCCGCATGTTCAGGTCATGAAGATAGATAAGGAATTGGGAACTATCCTTCTCTTTGGTAAGTAAGCACCTCGGAATGAGTTCCCTTACGAACGCTTATCGATCTCCATAGGTCCTGTACCTGGTCCCAAAGGCTGCACTGTCGCCATCCAGGATACTATTCTCAGGCCCCCACCAGTTATTCCTGAGGCGACTGCAACTCCCAGCGAGTCTGCTGCGGTGACGGCGTAACTATTAGACCTAGCTGTATATAAGACTCTCAATAAACACTACCCAACTGGTATATGCATCATTTGCTGTCACTCGTCCGTAACTCCCTGTTCCCGCTCCAGACATCCAGCAGGCTCGCGATTGCCCGACCTGAAGTCGGACGCAATGCCCTGAACAAGGTTATCATAAGCCATGAATATGGGATCGCGTTATCCTTCTATTATACGCTTATCAGTTTAAGAGTGTTTGAAGAGCTTCAGCCTTAGTTCTATAATCCCAACCCCCTTAAAACCCGGGTTATTCGCGGCTAACCTACTTTCTTTCATCGCTGATATTCCAGTCGCAGCCACTCCCTTGCGCACCAAAGGAACCCGTGGTTAGCTATAAGCGATCACTGTTCACAATCTATCCTCTCCTAAAGATTAATCTGGTCCTATAATCCATCCAATGTTTACTGATGTAACACTGTTATCCTTAACCTCTAGCGAAAAGATCCAAACCTACCTGCCAACAGGATAAGTATTCGTTCCCACAGCAACATTACGTGAAATACTAAGCCTAGGTATCAAGACCTAATTAACTTTAGTGTAATTAGCGGGAACTTAGGAGCCTAATCCCCCCATGATCCGCCATCTGGGGGGGGGTAGGAGGAAAGGAAGAAAAAAAAGTCTGTCAGCCTCTATTATTTGGAAAAGCAACTGAAAATACAGGCTCTCTAGTACGAAAATGAGTGAATTTGCTCTTTGAGGGTGATCATTTACCACCGAACCTCTCTTTCACTATTGCTCGCCTTGCAAGTTGACTGCATTTCCCCCCCCAAACAAAAAAAAAACAAGTCAGGTATGATATGAATAGTTACTACTAGTAAAAGGCCCAAGGTTTGACCAACACTCTAATAGTTACAGCTAAGCTCAATTTTCCGCTAGGGGTTGTCTGGAAACTTCATCCGAAAGGGTGCCGCGGAGTTAGAGCCATCGGCGGCTTGGAGGACACAACCCCTCCTGGCTACCACTTTTTGGACTCTCTTCACACGGCATTATGCAATTCGTAAAAAATAAATGCCGTGCACATGGTGTTAGAAGGCATCAACTAGAACCTACCCACTCTATGGGCTAGTGATTTGCCATCACAGTAAATCACTCGGGTCACATGTCCCAGCCAAGTCGGATAAGGTCCCTCGAGCGAGGTTCTAATAAACAAAAAACTTAAGAATCTAATGCTTACATTGCTCTTCTATCATACACTTTTTGGTATATAGGTGTGGTGGTATTGGACTGCTCAGCCGAAGAATATATCACCCCTCCAAAATGCTTCCCAGCGCACACCCACAAAAAAACTTTTTATTGATTCTCCCCTTGCTATTTCAGCTGCCCCTCTGGGCATCACGGGTTTTCGCACTATTAAACAGCAAACAATATTCACAAATCGCTTTCTCAAAAATATATTTGCCCTTGGTGCTCACTATTTCCCAGTACGGCCTTCGGCCTCACTTAGTTCGTCGGGATATAGCTCACGCTTGCACCCTACTAGAGTTGGGCCACTGTATTATACGAGTTAGCTAGGGAAGCTCTCATAACCACGGACTTCACCCCCTCTTTGGGATTATGATGTGGTGTAGAACCAATAGACACAAGCCCTCCGCGAGCATAGTACCTAACGCTGCGTCGAGGATTGCTCGGGCATGGTGCTTCCAATGCTGAAAAGTCCTCCGGTATAGTCCGTGGAACCAACGATAGGAAATTGATGTAGGTGAAATCGTAGAGATTATCAGAATCATTGGAAATAGCTGCAATATTCTCTACAGCTACGCCATCGGTTCGACAAAGTATACGGAGGGCAGGTTGTGATGTATAGTCACACCATTAAAGCCTTTAGAACCCCGATGGATAGATGCTAATATGTCAAGTGAACTAGCAGTGTACTCACGCGTCTTTGCCAACAATACCGGCTGGCGGAGGTATACTTGGCAAAGACACGCGGGTGCTCGTGCTTCTCAGCCAAGATTTGCCTTCCCCATTCGTCGTAGTCAAGTTTGCAAAGATTGTTTGACTAAAGAGGTATAGTGTCTTGAGTAGTGCATAACTCGAATCAATCCTCTCTCGTTCTTCCCCCCGCCCTCATCAGCAAAAAGGATTAGTTTGCATATAAACTAACGCGTTTTGCTCTCAGAGCAATTTCATTCTTTTCAGGATGCAAACAAGGATTACAGGATGCAAACTGGCTTTCAGGATGCGTCAGGATGCCCAGGATGCTCAAAATGCAAACTGATTCTTTTTCCTGATGCTCCGACTACCAGGAAACTCAATCCAATTACCTCCCGCCCTCCCCTCCGCGAGGTCTTCTATCTTAAACAATGTCCGACGTGAACGAAAATCCAAGAAAGCAAAAGGCAAAATGGGAAAGCCCCTACTCGAAGATGATCCGGCCAGAAGCCCAGGAAATATTAGGCCTCGACTTCGAGGACCTTGAATCGGATGCTATCTCCGTCGACGAAATGTTGAAAGAAGCCAACTTGAAGTGTAGAATCGAGGAAATTGGGGCCGATACTATCAAAAGAATTAAAGAAAAGGTCTACACCCGGATCATAGAGTACCTTCAGTTTGGAGGATACCCATTCGAGGCGAGCCTGGACTTTAAGGAGGCCAACGTTAACGACTTGGTGTTGTATATCATCGGCCCGATACTGTCAGACTTCAAGAATGAGACTGGACGCAATATCCGACTCTGACGTGAAAAGGAACTTATCGCGCCTGATGCACCAGCGGGTGGCTACGAAGAATTTGTGGTAGTCGACAAGATTTCGATCATGAAGCAATGGTTTATTCTCATAATCGAGGCGAAGCGATCCTCTCTTGGAGAGACGATAAGACAATGTTTGTTGACGATGAGGGACAAGTGGAACAATAATGGCATAGGTTAAGTTTTACGGGTTTGTCACTACGGGCGAAGTTTGGGGAATGGTACGATATGATGGGGTTAAATTTCAAATGTCTAATAGGTTCGCGGTGTTGTTTGGTACTATGGTCAGGGATAGGGATCGTTGGATGGAGGAGGGGGCTATTATCGTGGATTGTATTGCGGACTGCAGGAACTCTCTAAGCAGAGGGCCATTTGTTTTGCGGGGAGAAGCATTGAATCTCACAATATCTCTCCGAGTGATTAAACATGGATTGACGAAAGATAAGCGAAGCTAGAGCGGTAAACACATAATTTAATGATATCATGTTCCACCTTTACTACTTTCGCTTACACCGAGCATCCCCTTCGACCATTGATAAAAAAAAAACTATAAATGAAACATGTTGCTAACTTCGCTAAAAATTTACGCCCTTAGAGGGCCCAACAACAGAGTTGGCGTTGAATAGCAGACAGCGAAACAACATCGATAACTAGATATAGGAATGGCGAATAATTGCACCGTCTAATTGTACTCACTCCCACCACCAACCCTCAGCCCAGTTACCGGTACTACTAGCAGGATTAAAGACAACTCGACCAGGGTCAGACAGTGGAAGATCGTTTTTCCCCTCCATGAGTCACAGCTCAACATCATGATCATCCATTTCACTTGGCTTTATTAAACCACCAACCTTTGCTGCCTTCTCTCTCTCGGCCTTCCTGGCTTCCTCAGCGGCAATTTCTCGGTCTTCTGCGAAAAGGTACGTATTGTCACTAGTAGAAAACTCCTTCAGCTGGATCAAGAAATCGCGAAGATTAAGTTTGAACTTAGGAAGGTCATTGTTCAAAGCGAACAAACCATCCACGAATGTCTTGATTTGAACCCTAAAAAATGCTGCCATATCAGAAAATGACCAAATTGAAGATAAATGCTGTAGGACTTACGGCTGAAGGTGAGAAAAGGCCGTGCGAAGAAGTCCAGCAACATATTCTCTAAGGAACTCCGAGTTGGACGTGCCAGCCGGGGCTTGGTCGGGTGTGTAAAGAGGGGCATGAACTTTGCCGGAGTCCACAAAGTAGAACATCCTGGACAAGAGCAATGCCTGAAGCTTGAATCCTAACAGAGAGTTAGTTTCTACTTCCAATCAGAAATGGTAGCAAACGGTATACAAACCGGCTTTATGGTCAGTATCCGTGAGGACAAAGAAAATGTCTTGTAGTATTGGAATGAAGAATTGCTGGAAAAATGCGCTGGAGGTCTCTGGATTTGTGTCGGCAATGTTGTTGATCAATTCGATGCACATATTTAAGCCGGCAGCCTCGACCTCACGGTTGTCGTGCTTACTAGCCCAAAGACACGCGTCAATGACAAACTTGAATTGGCGATTATCAAGTTTGAGCAAGGCTGCAAGTTCAATTAGTTAACACATCTCATTGAGGATTCACCCAGTATTACTCACCATTAAAGCAATTGAGGTTGATGGCGCGGAGCAACTTGAAAAATTCCACCCTATGCTCTGGATATTCCGAAAAGTCCTTGTTGATCATTTCCAAGGTACATTCGAAAACATTCTCCATGATGATTGGGATTTTGTCCTCCATTAGGCCGTGCAGCTTGCTGATGATTGTCGACATAACATTTAAAACCTCAGCATCACGGGCATCCGGAACGTTGCGATTATAGTCAACAAGTACGGCATCCAAGAGCGGTGGAACCATGTTGTTGTTCACCGCTTCCAAATTATCCGCCTTCTGGACATAGGTATCAATAAGTTTTAGAATCTCCTTCTTCACAGTACGCAAGCCACGGATGCGAGGCATCTTTGGCGCCACAGGACCTGGATTTGGTTAGCCAAGTTTCAAGGAGTGGATCCGAACACCTGCCTTCTCGTGCCACCCCCTCAGAAACCATCCCGCTAACAAATCGATACATCGACAGCATATCCATAAAAATGCGGGCAATCTGAGGATAGAAGTAACTTCCAATTGAGGTGCAAGCCGACACATTAGTTTTCATGATGTTGCCAATAATCTTGACTGTCTCATTGTTATCCAGGATACTGAGATTTGAAGTGGCTTCTTGGATAATAGCATCCCACTAAATAGTTAGTTGAGTGTCTGAAACAAAGATTGAAAATGTTAGAACTTACGGCCTGATTGGGAAGCGCCATCAAATCTTGAATCAAGCGCTCTTGTATTCCCGATTGGCCCTGCGCACTGATCATGTAGCCACATGCCTCATAGAAGGTATGGACCTGTTGCGGTGACAGGTCCCGAGTAATTGCCTGCATTGTCCGTACTATTTCATCGATGAATGGCTCCGACTCTCCTGGCTGCAAAGCAACAAAGTGGCGTCTGCATTTTTGGGCGATTTTGATAAAGGTATCACACGCCATGTCCTGGACACCTAAACAGGATTAGACATACCAAACCAAGTGGAGATAAGAGCTTACCTTCGTGCGTCTCATGCATAAACTCAAAAAGTTTATTTACAACAGTTTTTAGGAATTTCCAATGAGCCTTCAAGAATCGAGGGTACTGGCCCACGATGTACATAATATTGGAAGCAACAACCGCCTTGTTATCCTTGCCCCTCTTCATTTCAGTGAGACCAAGCAAATCCTTAATCACTGTAACCAGAAACCTCTTCTCCGTTTCTTCGTTCATAGCCCCAGATATCGATCCAATAGCCCAACAAAGAGTATTGCAATTAGCCCATGACCACTCAGAGCCATCAACCTGTTTGGCAAGTTTCTCCGACATGATATTTTCTGTGTCGACAACATCCAAATGCGTAAGGTAGACCAAGCACTCCCTGGTAGCTTTGTAGAGTTGTATAGTGTCACCCTCCTTGACGAATTCACGAACGATCTCCCCTTCATCGTTCTCTACGATTAAAACCTGTAAAAGGATGAGTGCAATTCACGGAGATCTGCTTCATCACAAAGTGTATATATCAACTTACCTCTTCAGGCCTAACCATTCCCTCGATCATCACCTGTCTTAAGTTTGACAAAACTTCGGCGTACATATGCTTCCTGAGTGGAAAATTGGCATGATGATTAGGGTGAACAGCACCTCCCCCACTAGCAAGCCCGGTGACCCCGATCTGAGCCATGCTAATAAGAGGAGTGATGTCCGTAATCGGCAGCGATTGCATCTCTTCATAGAGCTCTTGAACGAGCTTATTCCAGTATTCGAGGCAGATTTTAAAGATCTCGCGGTCCTCAATCTGGGATATCCGGATAAGGTAAAAATGGGAATGAGTGAGGTAATCTTTATTCGATAGATTCTCAATAAGCTAAAAAACCAAAGATGAGTGAGCTATATTCCACGCTATAGTCTGCAGATTGGTGATATAAATACCTTGAGGTGGGGAGTGAAAAAATTGCAGATGAACAGGGCCAAATTTTGAATGAATTCCTGATCTCTGGTACTGCTGGATGGGTAAACAAAACGGAGATCGGTTGACAAAGGAACAATCTTAGAAACGGTTGTCATGACATTCGTAAACATCTCAACCAGTTTCTCGTCATACTGAAATTGATTAACCTGAAGACCACCGATCTCAGTTAAACACTTCATTGTCACATTGCGGAAGTCGGGCTGTTCCAAGAAGCGAGTGCGTAGAGTCTCGATAATGGGTGTCTCAAATATATAGCCTAGAGGAATCCAGTTAAGAAAGCGCAGCAGAGTTTCTAAAGTCGCTTTCACGAGGCTTGGTTGTTCCGCCATCTGTAAAACCTCCGAACAGAGCTGGAAAATTGAGGAGAACTCCTGGCACATAGTCGTTTTAAGGTTCTTAGTCTTAGACTGTGTCATTTGTTCCGCTGAAAAATCGAACACCTCTTCTGAAAGAAGTCTCAGAATGGCCATATTATTTTCGCAGATAGAGAGGTTACTCCGACAAGAGCTAATAATTTCATTAATAAAATCGGGCCAGTCATGAGGCCAATCCTGCTTCAGTATCGACACTAGAACCAGGTTCAGTTTGTTGATCAATATTCTCTTCTGATGCAGGCTGTCGGGAGTGGACGACTCCTGGATGATGAACCCAACGACAAAATTCCGGATACCTAGGGCTCGCTATGAGTCTTGACTTTAAGATAGATTCTTTGCTCAGGTAGCCCATACCCTGTCTCTGTTCTTTTGGCAACACTTTCCATCGTGTCTGGATGACTTGGTCTAGTACTCGTAGCCCGAGAACTAAAAAAGTCAGTCAAGTTACAGCAATCGAGCATACACTCAGGATCAAGAATACATTTTGTTTCAGGGTAATTTGCCGATTCCAGCATCTTATCCACCATAGTCCATGAATCTGGACTCTCGCTGAACTAGAAACCATGTTTAGTATTTGGGAAGCTGAACACTTACCAGCCACCAGATCACGTACCTGATTGAGAACAAGCTGTGCATTTTTTCTCTAAGGGAAAAGTCAGCGAAACAATACATTGAAAGTAGTGGAAGCTAAGAGCTAACATCTGCGCCTGTTCCTTCATAAAACATGCGAACATGTAGATCCAGATCATCTATTGTCAAGGCTGCCATTGCAAAGCACGGGATGGATGGTGCAAAGCTTTCCGAGTAAGCTCTCGAGGAGTAGCGGTGTTCTAGGGTATATCAGACGAAGCAGCGATCAAGTAGGGAGTTGATGGTTTGCAGGTCTATGTTGCAGATGGCGGGGTAGAACGTCAACAACCACTCCAGCACTTCAGCAGAAACACGCGAGGGTGGCTCTTTAGAGGTGTGGAGTTTATGAGCGCTGATTGTTTGAAAGCGACAAGGCTGTAATTTTTGTTGGAGTGGGTAAGCGAGACAAAGGAGGAAAGGTGGAGAGAGAAGATTGCAATTGTTGTTCGGGATCTATGAGACGAGGGGGTAGAAGAGGCGGGGCGGCAGAGAGCCCGTCATTAGCTGAATAATAGAATGATGGGGCAACGTTGGGTTCAAGGCTAGCATCACGCTCTCCTCAAGAGCCTCAACAACAGTCTATCAAATTATCGAATATTCTTATTGTCCGGCTGGTACTTTTCAAGCTAGTATTTTTTGCTCGATAAGTATTTGAAAAGTACAAGTATCACTTAATCCTTGACCACCTTATAGTATTGTCCGAGGGGAAACTCATGACCGAAAAACACTATAAGTGGCAAGAAGATAGAAGGCAGAAGCACAGGCGCCCCTTGGATAAATGAAACAGCACACAAAGAAATCCTTATCACAATGTCCACAGGCGTGCTTCTCACATGCCGGACCTGAAAAACTGGGCTGCCAAAACTCTTGAAACCGACTTCTCCGCTATCCCTGTAATTTCTGAATCTAGAAGAAAAGACACCTGAGAAGCAGTATCGCTTTCCTGGCACGATAAGATCAAAACACTAGACGTGCTAAATCTTATTGAACCGTTTTCGCGATTCTATTAACCTACCAAACTAAACCTATCATGGGCTAGCGCGGATTTCCGCTATTAACCTAGTGGTGGAATTCAAGAGTTTTTGCATACGGTATGGTGCCGGTTGCTTGAAATTAACCAAAAACCAACATAATACCCGCATGTCAATAATCCCCAAAAATTTCCAATCACGGCCACATCTCGAGGAAGATATGGCTTTACCGATAGAAGTGTTCGGAAGAATTTCCTCTCTTGTCTGATTTTCAATAAGGACAATATTTGTGGAGACAGTAAAATTTCGAATTACCCATGCACAGTACCGTTGTTGTCATTTTCAAGATTATTTTAGCCAAGCCCCGCCATTTTCTACGTATTATGTAAGCAAATGAATTACCTTGATTGGTGACTTCAAGCGCCCGGACAGCACCGAACTTCTCTCGCATTGCACCACGCCTTGCAAGCCATGCCTCCACGGGTTATCATGCAACCATCGCCCTGCCCGGGTGGGCCTAAAATCCCAAGGCCCAAAAAGCGTCTGGATAATCGTAGAGCCCAAGGGGCAGTTTGAAAGATAAGGTTCATAAATTGAGCTTGGTGTGCAAAGGTCGATCATGAATTGGTGGTACTCAAGAGTGCAAAACTGTGACGCAACATAACAAAAGTGGGAGTCATAGACCCATTGGTACACTAAGCTATATCCCCGCTAATAGAATACAAGCTTTCATTGTATTAAAATGTTTTGTGGGTCAGGAGATGCAGTTTTCTCCTAAGTGGTGGCCGTGGGGATGCAGGACAGTCAGACGAGATTATTGGGCCTTCATACTGTGTCACTCGCACCGGCTTAGGGTTTGAAAGGTAAGCCTACACAGCGCACGATGCGATACAATATGATACAGTACGGTAACTTGTCATAAACCAGCCAGGCACTGTTAGCCAGGCCGGCATAGAAAGAGACAAGATCGATCTCAAGGGAGATTGTAAGAGGGGGATTACACATAGCGTATAGAGAAAGAAACCCGCTTTAAAGTTTCTAAATATACGCTTAACCACCAGCATTGCGGATAAGAATAATCTGGATCAGACTTCACTCTTCTTCTATAGTGCCCCCCTGCATACAATCCTCCTCACATGCTACTGGATCCTCATATTGGGGTCTTTTGCCCAACAGTCTCCTAGTTTCTGCAGTCTGACGACGCACTGTTGCGGCGGCTTGAAGGGCACGTGGAAATTGGCTTGGAAGATATACGGCCTGGGGGTGTGCTAAAGGCGCTGGTGGGAAGAAAGTCTATTGTGTATTTGTGGTTTACATTGCATGAGAAGCAGAGAGGAAACGAAAGAAAGAGCGAGAAGGGCTATGATCGGATAAAGAGCGTAGTCCCCGGAACTCACCGGATCATCAGGAAACAGTGCACAGTGTGGAAAAATAAATTTTTATTGTTCAGAATACTTCTCTCTTGTTTTCTTCTATCCCTAAAGCTGTTGGGAGGGAGTGAGGTAATCCTATGCAGGCACCTACATCCGGCAACGAGCGATCGCTATGTCAAGCAAGATCATCCGGCTTTAGCACCCATAGCATCTCCTATCTCCTCGCTCCTCTCCAGCAAACGGCCTATACACGTTGTCCCTTAAGAGCCCTGTTAGTCCACTCTAGTCACAAAAATGTCAACTGAAGCAGCGCGACGGCTACCCTTCTAATGCTTCAAGAAATCTGACATCATGGAGGTGGAAGACAAAGAAGCTACATAGCTGTTTCTTGACTCGTTGTCTACCTTCAGCTATTGTGTGCCACGTCTTTCGTGAGTGGGATCTCATCCTCTGAGAGCTGGACTATCTTTGATAAGGACGACGCAAGAAGGAAAAAAGCCCCTCTGTCAATGTCTCGAGACGTTTACAGAGAGGCAGACTTAACAAAAAGCATCTTGAACATGCACACACCTCATAAAATTTAACCAAATAAAGTAGCAAATGCTAGTTACACTACAGTAGATTTCCTTGGATTGATTCCGTTCCCCGATCTCCCGAATATGCCAGAGCGGTTCTTAGTAAAGTATCGTTTGAAAGGAAAAGAGGGCTGAATCAATTTTTATATGGCAATTGGAATACCTTTGGGATTTTCTTCACTTGCCAAAGCTGCCGAGGTGAAGCGGGCCTGGTGGGCCAGTCTCTTAGCTTCACCGGCTAGTACAGCTTTATATTCAAGTATACCTATCACTAAAAAAAACAGAGTGTTTGAAGATCCTAGCACCCTAGGCAATTGCTAGTTGTTCCTGAATACAGTCACGGCGGACGCCGGCTTTGTACCGCACCCCTCCTACACGCACGGCTACCAGTAAAATTCCGGCAGCTCTTAGCTGATCTAGACGGCTATAGTATAGAATTATATCTTGAGAAAATAGGATATTATGAAAATGTAGAACGACAACCCCAACTGTCTGTTGGTCCTCGGGGAGTGCATAGCTAATAAGGTTCTCATTGCTAACTTACCAAAAAACTGAGCTCCTTAGTCCTGTCTTGCAACGCTAAGGAAAGTATGCTCACTGAAGACAAAACATTAATCTGCTTTGGAGGGCAGACATAGATGGGGATCTCCAGAAAAAGTATAGGGGCCAAGTGGTCCGGATGCTTTCGCGAGTGTCGACAACTTGGCTTCAACAGTGAGACGTCAAGGAAGATACGGTGAGACTGAAGAGCTTTATAGTCGTTCTTTTGAAGATCTGGATAGCGTCCAGCCGCCCAATCACCTTCACACTTTGTTCAGTAAGAGTAACCTAAATTGGGCACAATGCTGCCATACCACACCGGCATAGTAGTAAGCGTTAGAAACCCGGCCCGGATGCTAGGGCTTCAGAAAAAGCTGGCAGTGTAGGGAAGCCGAAGCGATGTATGATACCGGCGTGCACTTGAGCGCCCAATGAAAGCACTGAAGCTAGATAATACGCAAATCCCGACAACGATACATAACCTAGGATAGATATTGCAACGGCAAGAAAACTTGGATCGCCCCTGGGGCCGATAACATCTCTGGAAGGTTATAGCATCTCTCTGAATCCCAGCCACGTTTAGAATCATGGTTGCTCACTCGTGGAAAGCAGTTTAGCCGCTAAATCCGAAGTGAATCCTTATAGCATCTCATATTGCTCCACCAGTAGAACAGCAATAGCAATTAGCATATACAAGTTCCCTAGTCCAGTGCAGTCTCCCAAACTTCATGGTTTCGACATCCCATACCGGTTCCCATTCCTACAATTACTGCCGTCCAAAGATTCCTTACATTTCCCGCTCCAACAATCATTCCTATAACAACCCTCATACATACCAATACCAGCCATATCCGTTATGGTGACAACGTATCCTGGACAGCAGGTAGAACTCGAGCATATTATTTGCCAAATTGCCTTACTCAGTTACTTATGGTATCTTGCTTTTTTCTTTTGTAATCTGTCTAAGGGTTTGCACTACTGAAAGGATTAGTCGGGATCATGTTTGAGTATGTTTTTACTATGATATTTCTATCTCATGGTGCTAGTGCTCTACCAGCGCTCCTGTACTTATACATCTCGAGGTTGGCGTTTATACGAGCGGTAAATACGTGCACCAAAGCTTACAGTGCTGCAATGCATTGTACAATTCTGAAAGTGGGGGCATTGAAGATTCCGGCACCGTGATACCCCACCCAGAAGAGCCAGGGATTTAGTAGTCAACGGAAGGTATAATACAAAACAGGTGAATCATGCAAGGACTCCAGGCGCACTATTGGCAATGAAGCAATACAAAAATTTGACGCATTCACTCAATTGATCAATCGATTACCCTTTTCTCATCCTTATTGAAACTTGAAATATATACAATTGAGAAATTTTTGTACGGAAATAAAACTCCGGAGCCAAACCCATGAAAATGAAACTTCATAGAACATCTCTCTTTCTCGCAGTCCTATTTAGCAAGAAGTAATCAAGTTAGTGATAAGTCCAGATATCAGGAGTGGGATGCGATAGACCTCGTATAATTAGACAATCTCCATTCGTAATCAGCGTCTTTGTTATCCACTGTCCCTAAGCGTAGTTCGAAGAGCTAAAGATGTTGTCAGCACCTATCGCCGTGCTGTAAACCGAGGACAGGCATAAACAACGAACCTTCATTTCCATCCTAGGCCCTACCTCCGCTAATTCAACCGAATTATACCCCGTCTTGACATAGACGTGGTGACGAACGGATATGTAATCCCCCTCAGTAAGAGCGAAGGTAACGACCCTACTCCCCTCCTTCGCCCTCCCCGCTTCCCTTGGCGGGAAAAGATGCTTCAGTATTGTAACGACCCGCTTCCCCAGCGGCGTGGAGAACCCCTCGAAGATCAAATGCGGGTAACTCTCGCTGACGGTTCCCCTACTAGAATTAGGAATATCATGACGCAAGACAACATTGTGTAGCGAGAAGAGCGCAGTGGGGCCATGCGGGAAGTGGGATATCGTGAGAGAAGTAGGAGTGCCTCTGTGCTCGTGCAGGAGGATCATGTCGGAGGTACTGGTTGATAAACAGGAAGCGCAGAGGATGGGTAGGACGGCATTACCACGGTTTAGCCGAATGCTGTTGGGCAGGAGGAGGCGGATTTCTTTGGAGAATTGGAGGAGGCGAGATGAGGGGTCGCGGGAAGTGGTGATCAGGATCTTGGGATCTACGATGCCCGAGAGTGTTGCATATTCGTCGTCGATTTGGGCTGCCTCGCCACCATCTTCTTCTCGGGATTCGTCATATTTAAAGTCTTTTCGAAGTTGGACATCGTCTGCTATTTCTTTCGGGAGTGGCTAGAGGTTGCCTTGTAGTTAGGAGGTTGGCCTTTGTAAAACGGGTGGATTTGATTTATTTGAATTTTGGAAACGAACCTTTCCACTGGCAAGGGCAGCCTTTAGTCTCGATCTTTTCTCGGCGACTTGAGCACTTTGGAGCTCAAGTTGCTTGCGATAGATAAAATCGCGCCTACGATGTATCAAAAACAAACTTAGTGGGGTTCCGAAGGGACTTGAGGGGAGGAATTAAACGTTGGACGAACCTCTCCCGGGCGTTTCTTCTAATCTAGAGATAATTCTAATTAGGAATTATTATCATGAGAATCCAGAGGAATCAGGGCTTACCATGGTTAAAGGTTGGGGGAGCTCTTCCTCCTAACTTTCCTTCCAGCCAGTAAGTGAAATTGAGGTACTCGAGGATAGAGGTTTTTTGGCATACAAATTCTTAGGCCCTGTTTGGTTGCGATGGTTCCGTTCTGTTGTCCCATACAAATGACCTATCGTAGAAACGGTGGCCCAACGGAACGGCACCATCGCAACCGAACAGGGCCTTATGTAGCACAGAGCCGGGTAACCATATCACCCCTGGAGTCCTAACCAAGAAGACAACAAGGGTTACCTTCGTCAGGCAGTCTGTCGCAGTTCCCCCACAACAATTTTGCCTTCAGCTCCCACCTGCCACATTCCTCCACAAAGAACAGAACACACAGAGAGTCTAATAATCAGCGCTCTACACACCTTACAGCTCCCTACCAGAACTCAGGCTATTCTTCAAGACTCTCTCGCTCTAAATCACAGGCAATACAGTAGAAGCTCTCGCCAAACGTAGGGCAAGCCTGCACGCTAGGCACCCCCACCTTGATTTGAACGATCTTAGCAATATTTCGATATGGACGGTGTCTACACGCATTTAGGTATTACACCGTCCTTCTTCACCAGGCCCAGAGAGCTTTGGCGCATATGTAACAGAGCAAGGGATAACTTATTGAATTTTATCGTAGGAAATCATTTCGATGATACTGCATCAACTATTGATACTGCCTCTGTCTATGACCTTAAGGCTCGACGCCACGATGACGATGAGGAAACTGTTGATGAGACGCTGAGTCTAGCCAGTGTTCCCGTTGGTCGTTCCGCTATTGGTGATAGAAATTACGGAGAAGAAACGGACGGTCTTGGAATTAATGATTCAAGAGATGTTGAGACTGAGCTGCCCGCACATGCCTGCGCGTTTGTCCCCCCGTTTGCCGTTCATATTTCAGTGTATACTGACACGATTCATAGATATTGTGGGATCCATTCCCCCTCCTGTGTGGTGAAATGTCTAGCTTGCAATAAATGGTTTTGCAGTGCTAGGGGTAATACCTCGTCGTCTCATATTATCAATCATCTTGTTCGTGCTCGTCATAAGGTAAAATCACTGCTCTGCTCACACTTGTTCTCTTTATGCTGATGTTTTCTTTAGGAAGTATCGCTTCACCCTCAATCGTCTCTTGGTGACACAACTCTTGAGTGTTATAACTGTGGGACCAAAAATGTTTTTCTGCTCGGATTCATACCTGCAAAGTCGGATACTGTCGTTGTTCTTTTATGCCGGCAGCCATGTGCGGCTATGTCGTCTAATAAAGATATGAACTGGGACACTTCTCGCTGGCAGCCCTTGATCGAGGACCGCTCGTTCCTCCCATGGCTCGTATCGACTCCCACTGATGCTGAACAATTACGGGCCCGTCATCTAGGACCTCAAATGATTGGCAAATTAGAGGAACTCTGGAAAGATAACGCTAGTGCCACTGTCGCTGATCTGGAGAAAGGCGCTGGTGTTGATGACGAACCTGCGCCGGTCTTACTCCGTTATGATGATGCATACCAGTATCAGAATGTTTTCGGCCCTCTTGTCAAGATTGAGGCGGACTACGATCGAAAACTGAAGGAATCTCAGAGCCAGGATAACTTGATTGTGCGCTGGGACTTAGGTTTGAATAACAAGCACTTGGCGTCCTTCGTTCTTCCCAAACTTGAACTTGGCGACGTTAAGCTTGCTGTCGGGGATGAGATGCGTCTACGTTACATAGGCGAGCTCAGGCCTCACTGGGAGGGTGTCGGCTATGTTATCAAGATTCCGAATAACCAGAGCGATGAGGTCACCCTCGAACTTCGGCGCAACGGAGGGGATAAATCTGTGCCCACCGAGTGTACTCATGCATTCTGTGCTGATTATGTTTGGAAAGCTACGAGTTTTGACAGGATGCAGTTGGCAATGAAGAGCTTCGCAGTGGACGAGATGAGTGTTAGTGGATATATTTACCATCGCCTACTTGGTCACGCTGTTGCAGCTGCTCCTCTTAAAACAAGTATGCCGAGACGGTTTTCCGTACCAGGCCTTCCCGAATTGAACGTGAGCCAGGTTCATGCTGTCAAGAGTGTGTTGTCTAAGCCACTTTCCCTTATCCAAGGACCCCCGGGAACAGGAAAGACAGTCACCTCAGCAACAATCGTCTACCATCTCGCCAAGACAAACGTCGGTCAAGTCCTCGTCTGTGCGCCCTCGAACGTCGCTGTGGATCAATTGACTGAGAAGATACATCGCACCGGGTTAAAGGTTGTTCGTCTTACGGCAAAGTCCCGTGAAGATGTCGATTCACCCGTTTCGTTCCTTTCTCTGCATGAGCAGGTCCGCCTGAATGATACTAATGTGGAACTCGTCAAGCTTGGACAATTGAAGAACGAGTTAGGAGAACTTTCTTCACAAGATGAAAAGAAGTTCAAACATCTCACCCGCAATGCCGAGCGGGAAATATTAACAAATGCCGATGTGATCTGTTGTACCTGTGTTGGCGCCGGTGACCCTAGGCTTGCGAAGCTGAAATTCCGAACTGTACTTATCGACGAGAGCACCCAGGCCGCTGAGCCAGAATGCATGATCCCTTTGGTTCTCGGATGTAAGCAAGTTGTTCTAGTTGGTGACCATCAACAACTTGGTCCGGTTATTATGAACAAGAAAGCCGCCCGTGCTGGTCTACACCAGTCTCTCTTTGAGCGCCTGGTCATCTTGGGGTGCGCTCCTATCAGGTTGAATGTCCAATATCGAATGCATCCCTGCCTATCGGAATTTCCCAGCAACATGTTCTACGAAGGGAGTCTACAAAACGGTGTTACTACTCAGGAGAGATTGAGGAGAAATGTTGACTTTCCGTGGCCAGTAGCAGATACACCAATGATGTTTTGGAGCAACTTGGGTAACGAAGAAATTTCCGCCAGTGGAACTAGTTATCTCAATCGTACCGAGGCATCCGCCTGTGAGAAGATTATCACTCGCTTTTTCAAGGCCGGTGTATTGCCATCCCAGATTGGTATCATCACACCCTATGAAGGCCAGCGCTCATATATCGTCTCTTCCATGCAAACCAATGGGGCTTTGCGCAAAGAACTCTACAAAGAAATCGAGGTTGCCTCCGTTGACGCATTTCAGGGCAGAGAAAAGGATTACATTGTTCTCTCCTGTGTTAGATCTAACGACCACCAAGGGATTGGATTTTTGAACGACCCTAGGCGCCTTAACGTGGCTTTGACAAGAGCTAAATTTGGGGTAGTCATCCTTGGGAATCCGAAAGTTTTATCGAAGCATCCCTTATGGCATTATCTTTTGCTCCACTATAAGGATAAAAATTGTTTAGTTGAAGGGCCATTGAGCAATCTCCAGGTTTCCCTAATCCAATTTTCGAAACCGAGACAGACCTATCGCGGCCCCCAACGCTACCAGATGGCATACCAACCCGCTCCCAATGGAGGTGTCCCTACCGGCTCGAGGCTTCCAGGCGGTATTGGTCCGGCCGCTACAAATGCCCCGAGCCCCATAAAGCCTCCAGCCAGACAGCCCGAGTACAACGACTCCGGAAGTGTGATAGGCTACATACCCGATGATGTTAGCTCGGTCCATTCCGTCGCGGTTACTAGTGCTTTTCCGCCAATGTTTAGAGGGTTCGCCATGGATAATTGGCCCGCTCTTTCCCGCGGCGCAGCACCATCTACAATTGCGCCTAGCGAGGCAGATGTGTCATCAATCGCAGGTGCTAGTTCTGTCACTGGCGGCGGGGGCGTTCCATTAGGCTCCTCCGCAAATTCGGTTGCCGGTGGTAGCACGATTGGAGGAAAGTCGACAAGCCTAAGCCAGAGCGATAGATTGAAGAGATATGTTGAGAGTGGCAGAGCGGGGTCTGGAATGGGTATGGGGATTGATTTGAGTGGAGGATATAAAACCGGGGTGGAAGGGAGTGTTTATGGAGGCAGCAGTGTTGGAGGAGTCGGCGTTGGGTTAGGGAGGCGCGGAGATCTAGACGACGACGTTAGAAGCGTCTCTACGGCCTTTGCAAGTCAGGTCGGGATGACTAGTTACGATTGAGATCCTCAAGCGCTCCCACAAAAGGTGTGGGTGGTCGAGGGAAAAACTCCGAGAATAGTGGAACCGTCGCATTTTTGGAAGAACTGCCCGTTGGGTTCTTTCAAGTTCTAAAAAAGGTCTACCGAAGACTGTTGTCACCTATCAAAACCCTACCTCAACCTCGTTCCTCCTCTCCCTTCTCTAGTCTTGGCATGAAATGACTAGAGACGGTGCTGCAACCATCTGTAAGGTAGTGGCTTCTGGATCTATCATCGCCCTGGGAAGCTTTCATCCCTATTTGGATGTGCAAGTGATCCCCCTAGAAAATTTGTATTTGGGTTAGATGGAATCGTGGGAATTTGTTGGGGCTTTTCGCTGAGGTACTGCTGTTGATAGATCGAATCAAACATTTAGTTGACGCATTCGTGATGACCTCTGCTTTTTCCCTTTTTGTAATTTGGAGGGTACCCTGCTGTGGGCGCCGTTTTCTTCTGGGTATCTTCTGTAAATGGTAACTGGTATTACCTATGAGGAGGGTATTGCAAGTGACATCATATCTAAGGACTAAGAAGTTGTTTTTTCGTGTTTTTTTTTTACTCCATTGGCATTCTACAGCAGCCTGGACCATTCTCTTTTGTTTATATAGTAAGGCATAAATTCAAGGCTTTATTCCAGTCGCTATCAAAGCTAGAATGCTCACGAATTGATGTTAAAAAAAAGAAACGGAATTCCCGTGGAGATCCCCAGTTTAAACCAACTAAGTTATGTACAGGGCACACCTTCCATCCCCGGATTAGGCCCTGCACAAATAAAAAATCACCTAGTAATCTCGGAAACCAATACCTTTTTCCTTCTCTCTCTCTCTTTCCCTCCCTCCCAAGCACCTCAGCAAAAGTACTGGCGAAACGGGCTTTTTACGCCAAAAACATGGATTGGCAGCTTAGTTAGCACCTGCAGAGTAAATCAGCCTGATACAATAAGTGGTATCAGACGAAAGCAATAATGAAGAGTGAAAATAACGACCGGTAGGTATTATACGGTAGGTTGCGAGCAACCACTTGAAGCAATTCCTAGTACATATGAAAGTTGAGGCCATTTTTTGCCAACACTTTTGTTTAGGGGAGCAGTCAACTACCCAACAAGCCCGGGGAATGAATATTATACCGGCAAGTTAAATCTCCCAATCACGTGCCACCTCACGACAACAGCCCGGGTAACCCCCATTCCCACGCGTCACCCTTCCTCCC
>QOVD01003663.1:0-17759 GCA_003521225.1 Tuber microsphaerosporum | reverse complement strand
CCTCCCCGCATCTCCGCCTCCCTTTTCCCCCCTCCCCAACACCTCCTTTTTTAACATTCGTGTCACCTTCAACTACTTCTAGAATATTCGGTGACCCGCGCCCTTACATACTGCTTCTGCTTGAGCGCGCTTGTGTACCGCTTGTCGCGTCAACTTATTTCACCATCGTCGGTGTTCCTTACCGTACTTTATTTGAGACTCTAACCTATCAATCAAACACGTCCTTTCTTTTCTTTTCTTTTTTCTCCTCTCCTTCATCTCATTTCGTGGATACTGGGGCTTGACTCCGCACCCCAAGAGGTGCCTTCTGTACTGTACATACTACCGGTAGTCAAAAAAGACACAACGTTTTCCCTTTCCCTTACTTCCTTCAACCCCCCGCCCCCAACTACACAAGATCATGTCCAGAAATACCACTCCCATGCCATCACCCCGCTCGACTCCTACGAAGCAAGATTCGCCAAATGTCTCGCCTCATACACTACCGATGACTCCCCCATCCCCAGCTTTCACCTTCCCGCCCGGGGAATTGGGATACGCGTCTTCCGATGCTTCGTCCAATTCTTCGGCTAGATCTTCACTCGCTCGGACGGACCTGGGAGGGCCACGAAGACGTGGGTTCATGCGACCTCAAGGGACTGAGTTCTCGACCTCGGCGCGGTCTAGGCAAAGTGTAATGGCGCTAGGGAGTATTGCTCATCTGCAATACTTTTTTGCAAAGACCGGATTGCTGGATGGGAAAGGGGCGTAAGTTTTGCACAATCTCTCCCCTACATCGTTAGAGCTTCTCTGACCACGTGCACAGCGGACTACAGACGAAGAAGAGCTCGAATAACTTGATGGTGGACACAACAGCCCGAGACTCGACTTATTCCTCGCTTCGGTCGTCACCAGAACCTCTCACGCCCATGGAAGCTGACTTCTTCTCCGAATCTCCCTCTGAGCTCGATGATTTCGCCTTTGACGAGTCGATCATGCTACCCCCTACTACCTCCACGTACAATCCTCAGACAAAACATATCCCCCCAACGCCAAATCCTCAGGTTCTCAGGGAGCAATTGCGGGGCGCCTTAGCAGTGACAAAAAGTGCGTGGTTGCAGAGCTTTGCAATTCCGGGTGGACCAGCGCGCAAGGAGAAGGTGGAGGGTGAAGAGGACTTGGCTCCATTACCGCCTGGGTTCAGCGAGCTTCATGGAAATGAGCTGGTGGAATTGGCGACTTCTGCTATTCGGGCGGCGAAGGCATACTATTATACCACCGACACATCACTCTTGTCGACGCGGGATGACAAATCGCTGAGGGAGGGGTTTCTGGGAATTCTAGACGTACTCAAGAGACTAGCGCAGAGGAAATTCGATGGCGGTGTGAAACCTGAGGAGCGAGACGCCGTAGTTAGGTGGATCGACAGCGTGGAGTTATCATTGGTAGCAGAGGAGAACGCAATAGCAGACATGCGGAAGAAAGGCAGAGAATGGCTGGAGGGCAGCTGGGAAGGTCGGGAAATGGGTTTGCTCCCTAATCGCCCTAAGCTCCCCAATCCCCAAACCCGAACCTAACATGCTAATCAAACTGCTAGCAGACCGCTGTCACCTGTTCCTAACCTACTTCGACCCCTCCCCGGACCCCCTCCCCCCACTGGTTCCCACCGAACCGGCAACCACGCTTCCAACACCTTTCCTCCTATCCCTCCGCTCCGGCCTCCGCCTGATCTTGATCCACAACGCTGTCGTCCGCCGCTCCAAGCGACCCTTTGGCCAGATACCGAACTACCATAAAGAATTTAGCAAGCCCTACCGCTCTGCAGAGAACTTGCGTTTCTGGAAGAAGGCTGCGGAGATTCGGTGGGAGCTGAGGTTGAAGTTCGATGCCATGGGCGTGGTTAACGGGACCGAAGACGGGTGGCGGGATTTTCAGAGGGATATTAGGTACTGGTGTGAGAAGGTGCTCGAGGAGATTAGGACGGATTGGGAGGCTGGTGATATTGCGAGTGGGGGGAAAGAGAGGGAGGAAGGACATGTTAGGCAGACGAGGAGTGGGACGTTGGAAAGTCTGAATGTTGAGGTTGGGGGGTATATTTCGTAGGCAAGTAATTGTTTGAAGGGGAGAAGGAGGGGAAAGGAGGTGGACGTGCTGGTGGGATATGGCGGTACGAGAAACACTTGGACTCGGACACTAAATCTTATCTTCTTTATTCTATCCCCCCCTCCCTTCCTCCCTCTCTCGCCCCTTTATCCCTTTATCGTTGCTTTTACTCTTTCCTCCCTTGATCCACTTTGTTCACGTCGTTACAGTAATTTGCATGGATGGACGGGTGCGGTAAGGAGTTTTTATGGCATAAACCAGCCTTATTTTTCCGTCCCTTTCACTCCAGTTCATACATTCATTCATATTCCTTCTGTTTGCCCCATCTATATACTTTATCATACGCCATGCATCACTTCGTTGGAATGTTTACCTTGCTTCCACTTTTACCTCGCCCTCTTGGCTCATAACGTCGACACCATACACTTTACTTATTTATCTCCTCATTTTATTTATTTATATTAGCGTAGTTTTGTATTGTATCGTTGGTTGTAATTTAGGTTGTCCTTCTCTACGGGTTTTTATATAGTGAGCTTAATTTACGAGTTGGTGTGTGTGGCGCATGCGTTTTCATCGGATTATCTTTTTCGGGGGTGGGCGAGTGTGATGCGTGGTGAAGAACATTCCAGTTCACCCATATACAACATCTACGTACCGTACTGTATAGCACATTTAGATCCCACGGGGAGGGGGGGGGAGAAGGGGGCTACAGTTTACTACTTATATATCCCCTACTCTGTCCGCACCGCTCACTCACCACATGATAATTACGTAGTAAATCGACCAGACGCTTACTCCCGTCGGCCTTCTCGAACACCAGCGGGCGAGTAATATCTTGTGATTGGAGTTTCCGATAGTGATCATTATCACAATTATTCCTGAGCAAGTATACAGTACAGTACCCCAGTACAAGTAGTACACGGTACAGTATAATACAATCACGAATCTCTCTCTCTCTAAACCAATACATAACGTCATCTTTATATCCCTCATAAATAAAACTCAAGTTCTATGACGGTTAATAATATTAACGTTGTCGGGACCGACCCACCCGTGGTATACAAACCGAGCCACAACTAGTGTAAAGGGTTACTACTATAAAGGAGAGCCTTACCTTAGGCCAGGCAGAGGGGAGTATATGCATACACAATTTGCTGTGGAGGTATATACCCGCCATGGAATATTTCTTCTAGGAGCTAATACAGTAGAGCCCAGCTACGATAGTCAACTGCTACCATGATACAGTACCTATACTTGTGTTAAACTGGGCATATTGCAAAACCTCGTGGGTATGATAGGATGATATCGTGGATTAATCCACACCCATACATAACTATTAACGTATGGTACGTAAGTTGGCGGGAAATAAAACCCCCCCCCCCTCCCAACAATCCCGGGAAGAAAAAAAAGAAGAAAAAAAGGGTTTTTTTTCCCTCGTCTTTTCCTTTCGACTGTGGTATATATCTTCCATGATACCATACGGTACCTAACCTACACAACACCACCTGTAAGTTATACTTAAGCCGAGTGATAATCCATGCCCGGCTAGGGATATTATATTATACCCACCAATAGACAACAGGCACAGCATTATACGATAGCAGCACAATCCCATCTGGAAAGTTCTCTCTCTCTCTCTCTCTCTCTCTCTCAGTTAGCTCGTAAGCATCACATTGTAGGTACCAGCACATATCCCATGCCGACTATTCTAAATATGAACAATAATCGCCGTGTACAACCTTCCTTTTTGTACACCCCTAATACCATTCATGAATTATCTATCATTGACCAATTTTCCCCCTCTCGTCCCCCTCGCTCGAAAGAGTTATCGCGGAGGGTATGCGAAAGGAGCTAAGTTACGTATAAGCAGGTATGATATTTTGGGGGGGAAAGTGTGGACAAAAACTTTAGATGATTTTTTTTTTTTAATTCTTTTTTTTTTCCGCACAACTTTTAGGTGCGACTGCGAGATAACTCGCCCCATAATTATGAGAGTTGAAAGGGTATTTAGTATTGGCTAAAGTATCAGTACAAGAACCTTGGGAATGCGGCTGTACTAGTACTTACAGTATTCAGAGATAGTCAGATGTGCTAAGAAGCACTTTACACGACACCTCTAAACGCACACAGACACAGTATACCTCTGCTCATATAATAGGACCAAAAAATACTAGAGTAGCTTTGACTTAACCATCTTTAAATTAGACTAGACCCCAGGTATCGCAACAAGTCTTCAAATGCCCCCCAGCCCTAAAACCCTCGACATTAGACCCATTATCTTCATCTTCAATCATGTAGAATACATTCACTACTCATTCAACATTCCACGCAAATAAGCGTACACTACTACAACCACTAGAACCAAGATATGTGTATGTAATAAAAAAAGAGAGGGAGAGGGGGGAAAGTAATAAAAAAAAACCCCCCTCATGCAAAATACAAACCATCCGCTATGCCTAACCTTCATTCATAATGGGAAATGAAATGAAATGCTAATAGACCAAGGAGAGTAAAGAAAATGGGAAACAAAAAAAAAGTTACACCCTGTCATCCCGATAAAATGAAACAAGAAAAAAGGGAGGAAAAAGATAATAAAAATTCTATCCCTCAAACAAAAGAAACCCTAAATAAAAAATCTACACAAGCCACCCAGAAACCACCCCCGCAAATGCCATTGCTATCCCCACAGCAATGGAGGTTCTAGTAGACCCATTGGACACAGGCGCACGTGTGTTTGTAGTCTGCGTAGGCGCATTAGGTCCAGTAGTTGTCAGTGCCGGAGGTCCGGTAGAGTTTCCAGTGGCGATGAAATCCGCCCCACGCGTAACGGTGGAAAGGGTTTCAACGGAACCGGATGGCGATGAAGATGGCGGCGAGGATGGCGAGGGTGATTTTTGGGTGGTCTCGGTTTTGGTGTTAGTTGGTTTGGGACTAGAGGATCCGTTGGTCGGGGTAGGCTCACTTTTGCTGGTTGTTGAGGCGATGCGGCCACTGTTGGATGGGGCGTTGAAGGTGAACGATGTTGAGCCGGAGGAGCCGGAGGAGCCAGATGATAGGGGCGCGGAAGAGGACGAGGACGAGGACAAGGACGAGGAAGATGATAGGTTGGGGGTTCCCGGGTTGGTTCCTCCTCCCATTATGCTGCCGCCGTTGGACTTGATAGAGTTGGAAGATCCAGACTTGTCAGAGTAGACGTATTCCTTTCCTGTGGAGTAGTCCCGAACGTAGATGCTCTGGACAACCATGTCAAAGGGTCCCTTGGTAAAATCGGTTGGTCCTCCGGACCAATCTATATCACCGTTAGTCCAAATCCATCAAAAACCGCTCTCCAAATAACTAACTGATAACACCCTGCTCATTGTCAGGGTCTCCACCAGCCCATGATCCGATTCTGGCAGTCATAGGAGTCTGGGGATAAAAGTCACCCTTGACCTGGTTGGGCGTAAGGGTACGGACGACAACGTCGTCAATCAACCAGTCAATCTTCTCGGCAGTCCAGTCAATCGCGTATTTATGGAATCTAGCCTGACTGTCGATAGGGTGGACTGCGCCCCGGTCGTAGGTAGCAGTATTCCCCTTTCCAAAGTAATTCGACTGTGCCTCTGCAGGCTTGCCGCCGAGCCACTCCTATAATTGCTGTTAGAGACCCATGAATATGCCATATATACCAACAAGTGATAGCCGGTGAATCAATCAACATACCCAATCAATTTCGTCAAGGTCATCTGACTGGAGGACTATCGAAGAAACGATACCGGCACCTGGAGCTGGCTTTAGGACAACTTCATATCTACCCCACATTATATAAAAGCTGCTGACAATTGTCGGCGCATCCTTTGGCTTTGCAATTCTGAAGACCGCTCCATCCTTTCCTCCATACTTGACGAAATCCTTGCTCGTCAAGTACTTAAAGTTGGGCGCTTCTCCGCCATAGGTGTGCTGATATATTCCGGAGAGCGCAGGATCGGGAGGACAGGCTATTATACAATTCTCGTTAGCCTAGAGTTCCAAACAACTACGCCTAACGGGTTCCACGCACTCTTCAGCATAGGGTTACAATTAGTAAATGTCTGAGCATTCGTAAGCGCAGCAAACAGAGCAGCCGCTACGAATTGAAATACTGTAACACGCATCGTGTTTGCAGTAATAATGACCCCCCCCGTAACGGTGTGCAAACGTCAAAATTGCGGGAGTGTCAGTGTACTTGAGAGAGGGTGGTGCGGCCGGAATGAAGGGGGGCTAAGCCCGAGGTATTTATCTATCCTCTGAAGTGACTGCCGGAGACGGGAGACAGAAACCAGTCTGAGTTAGTGGTAGCGGTAGGTATCCTGTACAGTACAATGAAGCACTCGGAACGCAGGGAAGTAAGGTGGTATATCTGGGTGGGGGTGGGGGTAAATGACAAAAAAAAAAAGACCCCGCCCGCAGTGCTCGAGGTCGGGAGCTCTACTTATAGATAACTAAGCCCTCCCCACAGAGCAAGTCCCTAGCGTGCTTCTATGGGACTGGTATGCTTCTATTCTCACAGGGCTACACAAGGAACCTGAGCTAACCAACCTTACCTGACCTGACCTGACCTGGATGACACACAGGTGAGTGTAGCCCAAACTCCTAACCCAGCCTTTCGTTCTCGTCCGATGTTGCTCCGCAGCTGAAGCCCTACACTTTCCCTTTTCGGTGAGATCACTCGTTATGCACCAGAAAACGTGGGGAGGGGGGATGAAAAAGGAAAAATGGGAACTTGGAGGGAGGGGAAAAAGCAAATGAGCCGAATAAGAGACAACCGCAAGAAATAGCCCCCTTCCTACCCAGAACGGCCAAGCTGCGGATTAGTGAGTTATTCGATAACCGTCGGTTCAGGGAGATGTGTGTGTGGAATTAAAGCGGTTTTAGAGATCCGTGTCGTTTCACATAGGCTATCGTAAAGGGAAGAAAAGAGTGAAAGTGTTAGAAGGGGGGAGGAGGAAGCAAGGAATTAGAACAGCAAACCAGCAAGGCCGGTCCTTAAGGGAATACCTAGTGGTCGTGGTCTTGTCAACGATGATCAAGTGACAGTTTGCCTTGGGGGGGAAAGGGAAATTTTCTTGTTATGGTGAGCGGGCCTGTTTGCAGTCGTAGAAATCGTAGCAGTTCGTAAAACGTTGGCGGAATGTGGTGAATGGGCAGGCGAAGCGGATGGATGAAGAGCAAGCTAACTGTCAGCACAGTTCAAAGCAGAGCCAGCTAGAGGGATGCGTTGGCCACAATCCAATTCCAAGCGGTCTGTCGAGAGCTTTGCTTGCCTTCACGCCCTTGCTGTGCGTGTGGATGTTTTCTAAAGGATTGGCGAAGAAAGAAAGAGGCTCACGACTGCGTGCACCGCGGGCCACGGCCCAGGACCACTTTTACAGTGGTTGGCCATGACCCGCAAAGGTTGTAACGGTAAACAGATTACTGGTTGCAGTTTAGCTGCCGGGATTGGGTTGCCTCTTGGCAACCGGAACGATAAAAGAGAACTCAGCCTCAACCTTCAGGCGACTCCAGACTGACTTACAGCTCACACCTGAGTGGGGGACAAATGTCTCGAAACATCTCCTCCTCCCCCCCTACTGTATACTGTACCCCCTCCTCCCGCCACCAAAAAAAATTAAAATTATCATGTTCCGGCCTCATGACTAAAAAGTTATTCCTGCGCCATGAGGTGGACAATCCATCCGATAATGGACGTAAAAGCACTCGGTCGTACCTTTTCTTTTCTTTTAGAGCCAATCCCGGAGAAGGGGGCTTTCTCCGGGGGCTGAGTTTTTTTGGGACCTTTTTCAGCACTTTTTCAGGGTTTGCACGAAGGAAGGGATATCTGCACACACACACACAGCAGAGTACTGTACCCAAGCACAACATTCAATCCACATACCAGTACTCGAGTACCGGTATGATAGCACCTACCACGGTTACAATGAATTCGTGTCGTTGTACCCATCCTTGAGTCTTGGCAGTACTTTGTGCAAGTGAATGGTGCACGTAATCTACTCGTACGGTACAAATGCATGTACGGCGTGTCCTCTCAAGCATCATGTATGCCAATATATGATAACCCAAATTGGCAGAATTACTTTTCCCAACCAGCAAAGTATTCTCATGTCCTGACTCTGCATACAATATCTTATTCTCACGGCATGCACCGACATTGTTGGAAAACAAAAGGCGTTTTTCCCCGCATCTGAAAAATGCCTCCGGAACTTTCCCCCTTCATGTTGTGTTCGAGCCTACCTTACGCGCACAGTACAGTTCTCGTTCTGTAGTGCTTCCTGTACGGTACTCACACCCCCGGCTAAGCCATTCTTCAAGTAGAGTACCCAATCTTCTGCCATGTATGTATGATACTGTGCAACAGAAGGTAAGGTTGCACATACTACAGGAACAAAAATTGAAAAAATACACATCATATGATGTGATCAATTCCGTTCGCGCCGACCCCCAGCTTTTAGACTTGATTTTTGCTACACAATCGTGCCCGGTCTTAGTCTTAGGTCACAAGTGCAATACGCTGCCGGCGGGCAACTTCGGGAAAGAGAAAAGAAAAGAAAAAAAGATAATGACTGAGCGCTTTCAACTCCACAATACGATATTTTTTTTGTTTCATTGAAGCCAGATCAATGCGTCTACTGTATTATTATTATCCTTCGAATAAGAAAGTCCGCTCCCAATGCCCCACCAGTTCGTGCCCTTGCGTTTGTGTTCCCCCCCCCCACAAGGCAAAACCCTGGACATTATCCAAGCGGGAAGAAAGTGACGGGTTCAGATCTCATTTACTTATCCCTTATCATTTTCATTCCCTTTTCAGGACCTCGCAGGAAACATCCACCGGAAATCCTATCATCGCTGCTGCACACTTTTGACCTGACCTTAATAAGATTCTCAAACAATTTATTGTCTCGGGGATCACGCAAATCGTTAGATTTGCCATAAGACAGGAACCTTTTGGGAAGCTAGTACCCAAGACCTCCACTCACAGTGCTCGTACTTGAGCGGACCCTGCCCATTCCCCGAGTCGAGCAAATGATGTCGTACTGTAACAAGGACTTTTTTGCTTTGGGAATGTGCTGTAGATCTTCAACAATTTCTCTTGCCTTACCTTAGCTCCATGAATTCGGGCAATGCGAAGTTCATTTAGGATACCGGTAGACGGACAAGCCGTACAAAACGTCTTGGCGGATACTGATCGCCCGTGGTGTCGTACTCTTAATTGAATGAGCCAACCAGGTTGGGAGTTTACCAGAATAGTGCAAATCTGCTAGACCATTATGATAGGCAAACGAAGAATAATAGGCCTTTACTACAGTAACGCCAATCGACCCATGCGAGAACCTTCCCGTACTGTACTCGATACCTCGTACGATAACTTTAAGCAATAACTTACTGCACCATTACTTCACGTTTTGCTCCGTCGCAAGGTGAATGTTTCGTGTCGGGAGAAAATAGCCCTTGCACCTCTTCTCCTAAGCCGAGGAAGCTGTAGGATGCGGTAGCAGTTAGACACGATCTCGTAACACCCAAATACGCACACCTCTTCCAAATACACAGTCCTCATCGATCAGCTTGTAGGCTAGGATTACTAGAATTCGACCAATCAGCAGCGAACTGTGCATTTGAGTGTTCCACAATTGTGGATGATTCACCGGTCCATAAACGGATAAACGAGATAGCGTATCACAGCAGCACACAGCATTGAAGGCCTCGACATCATCATCTATCTCCTGTCAATCCGACTCGCCTTGATGACTGCAGACTGACAGACAGACAGGGCTATATAAGGGAAGCCATGCTGTAATAAAATTTTCTCTTACCATCCCAGCATCTTCCTGGTTGATAAGCCTTATCGTCCGCATTTTTCAACCAGCATTGCACCGATAGAGTACTGGTACAGTAAGCCCCTACGATAGACGCCCTTATCCTAGTGATACTACTAGTAGCATTCCAAGGGCCCAAAGAACTGAGCCAGATCTCGTGATCTCTACCGTACCCGAGCATTACGCCTCCCAATGGAATTGGGACTTGGCCGATATACAAGTACAAGTACAGTACTGCACTTGTACTCGGGTGGGTCCATCCATCTCTAAATTATAGTGCAGCGCTTGTTGCGGGTTGGCCGGCGAGGAGGGACTTGATCCTTTCTCACCGATCCCCCCAAAAAATGATCAAGACAATTCCCCTCCTGACACAATCTGGACTAAGTTGAAAAACAAAGATACAATACCCCCCCCCCCCATACCTTAGACAAATCCGACCATTCACCAACCAAATAAAAAAGCAAGGGGAAAACATCACCTTGAGGGAAAGCTCGGCTCCGAAAGGACGATTCTGGACCCCAAAAACCAGTGGCTTATCAAGAAAGCCCACAAAAGCATTTACAGTATAGATCTTCACTTGATCAGGTTAAACCATGGCGCTATATGTCTAAGACAGGAGGAATTCCTCCTTTTTCAACTCCGTCCAGATTGTCAAGAAGTCGCAATCACGGTTAGAGTGGCACGGTATCACAGAAGGCTGGTGGTTGTTATTGAAAGCAGATACCCCCAACCACCCCGACGAATTGCGTTGGCCAATAAGCGAAGCTCTCTCGGTCGCGTAGAAACCGCGATGAACCCATCCCAGCAAGAACAGACAAAACACCGGCAAGCATAGACGATGCCGTGATCCGATTCTGCCTATTTTTTCTTGGGGAGGGGAACTAACTGCTCTAATATCCCTAGCTCCTAAAGCCGAGTAAGAATTGGCTTACTTACTAGCGGAGGTGGAGATTTGGCTTACGTTTTTACAGCACGGTGTTCGCCCTCGAGGATGATATGTAGACGGGGAATTTCCCGAAAAATTCATCCATTTGCTAAATTCAAAGTTAAATAAGTATGAGGTCAGCCTTAGATATTATACTAACGCTTTACACAAGCACTACGTTAGCGAGCTTTGATCTAGCCTTAACAACATTGTGTAGAGCTTAAAATTACCTGAAAGCACCATACAAACCATTTCCTTTATCTACTCGACCAAAGCACAATATTCTTGAGAAATCAAACTACGGAGCCGTTCCCCCAACTAACTAACCCTCACCCGACACAAGGACCGACACTGGGAAATAGTTCGTTGTGGCTAAGTGTTGATACGTTTCCGTCGAGTTTTTTTTGGGAGGCCCCAGCCACGATAGCTGTTGAGCACCATACTGTATGTAATCATAACCATCGGCCCGTGCGGTGTGCAACGTAGCCCAGGTGGATCCACCCAATTATATCTTCGCCTGTTCCAGCGGGGCGGGAGAGATGGAACAACAGTTCAAATACGAGATATACCGGCACGTTACGGCACCGCAGCTTCTTTCTTTCCACCCTAGCCCGCGGATAGAATAGAAGAGCATGCCGCGCTCTTGCCGTCCGTTATACTTGTTTCCACACACTTTCGGCTGGGCATTTGTTACCGTATGCAAGGAAGAATACTATAGGAGATCCAACCACGTAGCCTTGCCGACACACTCCTGAAACACGAGTGAGAAGACATGAGCCCCAATCATTGCGCTTCATAACCTTCTGTCCCTCCCGTAACTCTTGCCGCGGGTCGCGGTATTTCTCGGGGGGGGAAACGCCATTCTAGGGCTCAGAAATGGGAGCGGAGTGGAACGTTTACTATACTATGGTATATACAAGTACTGACGGTGAAGCCGCTTGCTACTGTAAGCGTCGGCGGGGAAACCAATTATATTATATTCTACTCAGGTTACGATAAATTTTGTGACTTTTTGTTGATATTGACTAGGATTATCAATATCGGGCACCTCTTTCCGGAAATCAGTGCCAGAGATGCGATACCCCTCAGAGATCCGTCGAGATGTGCGCTTTGGGCCGGGTGACCACACACATATGATATGATAAGAGCTGCCGTTCATTCCGTCCTTCGAGGACCATTTTGCTATTGTTGGGTACCGGTATGGTACGGAACTTAAAGAGATGAGTGTGGTAGTGTTCTATGTAGCTTGCAGACTGTAGACTTACGTTACGTTTAGTTACCCGCAGCAGCGACAATTTTCGTGCTGGCCAGCCGACGAAAGTCCACATATATCGCAGGTAGTATATCGTCGTGCAATTCTTCAAACCAGAGCCCGAAAAAAAAGTGAAGAAAAAAGAAAAAAGGAAAAGAAAAAAAAAACATGGCAAGGAGCAACCAACCGTCAAAACCCTTCATGCAGGAACCAGGCACAGTCCGACAAAACGGAACAGAGATGAGAAAGAGAGGAAGCAATGAGTGGGTTGGTTCAAACCAACCTAAAACCCCACTTCATCCCGTCACTCCGTATCATAACAGGCAAGAACTATTCGATAAACGGGGATCCACGGGGCATGTACCGGTATATGGCAGAAGAACCGTGCGTACCTGAGCGTCCATTCAAATTCACGAACCCCTGGTATCAAATACTTCCTGTCTGCCTGCCTGCCACGAGTACCGTACCGTATCGAGTGACCAACAAAGTGAAGAAGGCAGGCAGGCGCCTCGACAGTACGGTACCGTAGTATCCTATTAGGAGGTGCATATTTCTGGAGAAACACAGTCAGAGCGGGAGAGCGCCGGGATTGACTGAGTGGTGGTGGTGGCGAAGATTTCAATCCAATGAATAGATCGGTAAATCGATTGAGGCATGTTGCCACGAGAAGCCGATTTGTTTCCCCTATCTTGAAAGAACTCCTTGATACGTGTATTGTAATTCTTCATAAGATCTCACTCTTGATATTTTTTTCTTCTCCCCTCCCACATACTACCGTAGACTGGGAAGCCGCGGTTACTTGAGAAAGTGAGTCAGCAAGGAGGCTTCCATAAATCTCCTTCTTTCTTTGATCAGGAATAGAGGATACCGCTAGAACTAGAATAAATGGACCTTGTGCTAGGACATTGGACTTGCCTCTCCTGGGATAAGATTCACCACACCCCAAACACGATACGAAGAAAGCCCGGGCTCATCCAAGCTAAACTTCAACACCCGAAAAAAGTACTTGTACAATACCCAAACACGAGTGACAACCCATGCTTTTCTAAACACTCCCCGAACATTCCAACCATCGAAACAACAAACACTACGTCACAACTTTCCAAGCAGAGTGGTCAACCGCAGGTTTCGCGAGAGAAATTTTAAATTTCTGTCCGGTGATAATGTTCGCACGACATCCCACATAGTACACAAAGAAAGCCGATTGATCGATCGATTCGCCCTTCCCCGAACAAGAACACCACGCTTCAAAATCCCCCCATGTATGATAGATTAGACTTTTTTGTAAAAAAAAAAAAAAAACTTTTTTGATCTGATTTAGCATTTGCCGGTCGGTCGGTCTGCTTTGGCAGTATGGATGTAAATATGGACACGAGGATGTTTTGAGCGAGCGAGCGCTCGGCCTAACTCCTCCCCCTCGCCAAAACCTATTATAATATTATTATAGTATGAGAATGCTAATGTCGGCTCTGGTAAAGTCGTGCAGCACAGTATGTACAAACCCTGACCCATCTTGTCCGCTTCCCCCACATCGGGTTCCGGCATCCCCTACCTCGAGAAAGTGGGGTACTGTAGGTAGTTTGGCCTGGGAGTCGGTAGTGGTTAGGGTGTAGAACTATATTTTGAAGACGTATTTATGTTGGTTGGAGGGCTGGTAAAAAAAAGTTCATGTCCTGACCTTCATTCGAGTGACGTCCCATGCAGATTCAGTTTCTTGGTCACAAATGCGAGTGAGTAGTCGTGACACCGCGCAAGCTTACTCGAGTACACTTTTGTGGTGAGTCACATTGCATCAGATGAAGTTCAACCCATCTCGTATTTCTAGCAATTTCTAGCAACTTTCAATTTCACCTTGAGCAGAGAGAAGTACCTTTCGCATTCTAGGCTGAACTAGTTAATGCAAAACCTCATCCACCAACCCACCGCCAGCAACAGCAGCAAAAGAAAGCTGCACAACGGCGACGAGGCTGCTCTTAGACGAACCCACAGTTTCCGTAAAATTCCACCCAAAGTCACAAGAACAATGACAGAAGATGAAAGGCGCAAATTCCAATCTCCAGCTGCCATTTGCTCTCTCTTGCAAACCATGCAATCAATCTGCCCGCCGGCGACAATTTTCGTAAGCCTCAAATTACTCAGACGTAGGCATCACAACACCCATTGATATTCTCAACAATCAGCTAACCAGCTATCTTTGCTGAACAAAAAAACGCATTTTATCGCTAGAGATTGCATTCCAACCATCCATGCCATTCCATCATCACTCGTTTAGTCCGTGTAGGAAAAATAAATTTAGGGAAAACCAAGGACAAGAATGAAAATGAAAAAAATCCCCTATAGCGCACCTCAGCCCGCTTTTTTCATGAACGCCAAGTATATACCAGAAATGAAGATGGACAGAACTGAGAAAGAGAAGAGAGCGGGTGAAACAATGTAGGTGTGAATGTGAAAAGGAAGAGAAGATACCACCATGTTGAAGAAGAAAGAAAAGAGATGAGAAGGGGCCGCCGATAGCAAGGTCTTGAATGGGGGGTACGGGATTAGGCCTAATAGTCTTAGTGCTGTTTTTGGGTAGTATTACGGAAAGGGAGAAGGTGATGCTAGGGGAATACATACAATATAACGGTACACCTGCCTCTCCCCTTCAGCGCGCTCCATGTATTCCCTTTCCATCAAAGACTCAATCCTCTTCTTTACCATGGCCAAATCGGGGTTAAACCTTGAGCCCATTTGAGTAAGCACCTCATTGACAAGCTCTGTGTGTGAGATAAGTTTTCGTTGCTTCATTATCCTCACAAGGGCAGCTTCAATTGTAGCCCCTCTGTATCTCTCAGTCTTCTCATCTGTATCTTTTCTCTCCTGCTCAGTTTCAGCACGGTTGGTGGCAACCACACCGATGCGAATGCGCATGAATTTTGAAGAGAATTCTTCATTAACCGCAAAGACGTCTGTTAGTCGGACATCTCGAGACATTGGTTTCTTGATTAGAACACGCGTTTTAGGAGCTACTGCGAGAGCCTGGAGATTTCTGACAAGATCTTGCTCTGGGATGGAGGTGATTGTGTGGATTTCCTGCCAAACATTAATAATCAGTCACAGGAGGATGGAGTGGGGATCATACTTCAAAGGACAATACATCTCCAGGGTTGAGCTCACTGAAGGCCATTAAAATGACCATGCCATAAGTTGTAACGCTTAACTCGTGTCTCTTCCCTTTGAAGGTAGCTCTGATATCCGCCGTTCCCTATGCCAAGAAGCCACCACAATTAGCATTCATAAATCAATTTATACACTCGGAGAGGGAGGAAAAAAAAAAAACACACCATATCAGGACGCCAATCTAACCTGCGTCCACTATGTCGATCAAGATAGTATTTTGTAAACGAATCCCTGACGGCTCTGATCTCCGGTGGATAGACGCATGGATGGTCATTTGTACCACCCCCACCCACTGGCCAAAAAGTAGAGGTGAGAACTTGGACGGAGAGCTCAACACCCTTCTTGTAGTTGCTATCGCTCTCTTGTGATAGCCTTTTGAACTCGCTCGTCATCTCCTCCGAGATATTCATGTCTTTGAACATGCCTTCAAACTTGCCCGTAAATGCAAATCCAACCTCCATTTTAAATTTCCCAATCATCTGTTTCTCAGCATCGTGGGACACTGAACGATTCATTAAAAGGCGACGGGAAAGATGTTTCTTATAATATCTTTCGAAAACGTCCTTGTCGGTAATATATCGGAAGAGGGTTAGTGCTTTATCAAGCACAACATCAACTTCACTCTCGGTCTTGCCCTTCAAACCCTTGCGCAGGTTTTCGTCGATGAACAGAGAGATGAATTCTGGTGATCTGTCAAAATCGTTGATAAAATCCGTGAATGCTCTGGTCATGGTGGCTTGTATTCCCTTATCTTTGTCAAATGACCGCTCCCAAATGTTTTCATACTTGTCCTTCAGTGCTAAGACCTCATCGACCCATCTGATAGCAACAAGAGTTATGTTGTTTGCTACCCTTTCTTCGCTCACTACCGCAGCACTCGACTTGCTCGAATCTCCTGTACCATCTGCTCCCGAGGCCGTGTTTGTCTGTGGCGTAGATATTGTTCGATTGATCTCTTTACCCATTGTTACTAGCCTTGCGCACATTTTTTTCTTGAGGCTCCTCTTCTCGGAATCCACTCTGCTGATCAACTCATAGACAAGCTTCAAGTCCTCGTATCTATCATTGTCTAGCATAAACCGAAGACCCGAACCTTCCATCTCCATAACATCGTTAATGTTTGCCTCGATCAATTTCTGGTCAACGACTCTCATTATTTTTGGTTCAGTCAGCACGGATAAGGTATCATGGCATCGAGAATATTCCTCCTTGAGACGTTTATCCACCTTCCGTAGAAATGTTGCAGCATCACAGTCCCGCAGTAATTGTTCTCCTTCCTTTTGGTAGAACATTTCGCTGGCCGAGATAAAGTTTTCTATAATCCCCATTCGGTTAGCATTGAGGAAACCATGCCAGCTTCGAAAAGCTTAATTCTGGGAAGGTGAGCATACTTTCAAAGCTTGTCAGGTACACCTTCTGGTTTTCGTGCTCCTCCTCCGTTTCGTATAAACCCTCGAGCATGTACACACAGGCTCTAATCGTAGCACGGTTGATGATGTCGCCATCGCGCTCCATCCTAATCTGGTCAATGATAACACTGTTCAGGGCATTCCCAATGTTGTACTCTGGATGCCTTAAAATGTGATCACGAAAAAGCCCCATACAAGCAACGTATATCGAAGGGATTTTATGATCAGCGCAAAATACTCGATCCTATACCAAAGTCAGCAAAATTGAAACTTAGCTGCCCAAACTCAACCGCCAGGAACAGACAACCAACCATATACATCAGCACTTCCTTCATCATGCCCATACAAAGCTGATGGTCTTCCCAAACAAACTTCAATCCTTCCAAGAATTTCGTCCCAACTGTTCTCCTCTCGGTAGTTGCCGTACCAAATGAAACGTCACCAGTAACAATGGAGCTAGGTAGCAAAGGTTTAACATCCCTGACGGCAACGGTCTGCAAGTGCTCTCCAACCAACTTCTTCACATTCCCGTAGAGACGGTCGCCGTGTTTCTTCAAGACAAGTTTATATGCATTTCTATAGACCTCTTCGAAGGATAAGTGGGAGGCGTTCTTTGCGTAAATTTCTCGCAGCGATTGGGCCAGGACTTCCCAGTATTCATCAAAATCCACATGGTCCGTAGCGAGGCCCTATTTATTCATTTTTTTTCCAAACGTCAGCCTTCACGAGGCGTGATGTGAAATGGTAAAGGGTGGAATGGAATAGATAATACCCTACGTGGCGGCCTGATCTTACCACGAGAGCGATTCATCTTTAATTCAGAAAGTTCAAAAAGAAATTGATGCCAGTTTGATTTCCCCGGAAGCTTCCGTTTCCCGAGAAACAGTGGAGAACTTGTTTCCGAGGTGGTCTAAAAAACAAAAGAAAACAAAACAAGACGATTCACCAGGAACGTTAACTAACGCTCGAAGGATGTCAAGTCAAGAAGTATGACGGTGGTGGAGGAAGCGTCAAAAGGGCAGGAAGGGAGGGAGGGAGGAAAAAGGAAATAAAATGAAGGACTAGAGAGAGAGCGATATTGTGGTGGTGGTGGTGATGGTGGT
>QOVD01003660.1:684-11403 GCA_003521225.1 Tuber microsphaerosporum | reverse complement strand
ACCATTCCCCCCATCATCCCCCCATCATCCCATCGATCATCCCCGAGTACCATCTCCCGATTACCATCTCCAGATTACGACAACACACACATCGGCTCGACTTAGCGGCAACATAGCCTCCGGAGTCTTGGGTTTGTCACTGCCTATTGACATGACTACGGTTGTTAGGCTGGTACTAACTTGAATATATTGTTTAGGAATTCTAAGTAAACACGGGGCAGCCCCCATTTCCCTCATGGGGGCTGGGGGCGGGGCAACTATCAGGGGGATTTTCGAAAGAGATCAACGCGGTGAATTCACAACCTTTTCACCTCGCGAATCGGACGGAAACAACATGTCCCGCCAACCCCGGTGCCCATGGGCTGCCAGGAGCGTGACAGCGGTACTCTTATCCTATTTTCTTCCTCCTTTTAATTAGGGCGCTTCCCCAGACTTAACCATCCCGGCGTACCCAAATTTTGTGCCTCCGGCGACCAGAGAGAAAACTCACCGGTTGACTACTCTTTAGAGTCGCAGTTTACTCTACTAACATATATCAGGTCATCTTATCTCCCGGAGTGGGGATTTCTCAAAGGTATCCACTCATATTTATCTGGGAGCGCTCACTTAACTTATATATCTCATAATATGAAGTGAATGCGAAACTAAGTTTTGTGCTTCCTTCCACCGGACACCCGAATCAAATCCGTCTACAGCACCACACCACCCGAAACCGAATACTGGCTATATATCTTGCATATACCCACCCTCGTGTCACCAACTAAAACACATCATCTAACTCCCTCACCCCCACAGTTGACTTCAATGTTTCCATTCACCTATTCTTTCCTCCTCCTCCTAATTCTCTCGCTCAACCTAGGCTGGGTCGCCGCCGAACAAAGCCCAATTCCCAAGTGGTCATACCACGAAGGCCACCACATCGTCCGCAAAATCATAGTAAAAGTCCCCTCCCCGGCGGACATGCAAGAGTACTGGATCCCCGCCTACCTCAAAATCACCTTCAGGGATACGAGTATGGACAAAGTGGACATCAAGGTCATGCCATTCGGCGACGACAGGTTCGTAAGCCCAGAGGTCATTCGTGCGTTCAACATAGGACGCATAGCGGAGGAGCTGTCCTGGGACAGCAGGGAGCAGTTCGACTCCCAGGGGAACTATAAGGGCAGTTATTACACGAAGAACGTACAGAACTCCCTCGACAATATCCTGCAGACCCAGAAAGAGATGGAAAATTTCGTGAAGGGTAATAGCATGGAGCTGAAGAACTGGTGGGACAAGAATGGAAAAATCTTCCCGAAGAAGGTTGCCGAAACCAGACTTTATGCGGTGAAGCCCGATGCGGTTCGCGGAGTCAAGAATTGTGCTCCCCCGAGCGGAGGGGAGGCAAACAAGCCTTACATCACACACAGGCAGACGATGTCTACCAAGATTATGGATGTGGAACATACAGTCACTGCAGAGCTCTGTAAAAGAATACCGTGTGGTGCCGAGGCGTCAGCATCATAGCCTGAGAGCAATTTCAGGCCACTTTGCACTTCTAGGGGCCGGTGGGGCAGGGGTGGGGGGACAATTTAGCTCTATCCCTACCTATGCAGGACGGGATGCTATGCTTTTTCATTCATACCTCTTCACCCTTCCCTTTTCTTCTTCTATATCGCGTTCCCGATACTAAATGCACATCCGGGTGACATGCTGGTACCACATCTTACTATGTACAACAGTCTCTAGAGCGCTACTTTTAATGAATGCGAGAATAGAAAATATTTCGATCGCAACTAGCAAGATAGGCACAGCAGCGGCAAGGTATTGATCAGACAAGAGAGAATTATTTGTGTACCGGTGTGCGAGATATGCGTTCCCGCGGCGAAGCTAATTCCCACCCGGTCAGGTCACTACCTTCTCGCAGCCGCGCCCCTCAGAGTAGCAGGGCCTATTTTTTGTTATCACCCTTTTCTACAATTTCCCCCCATGGAATCATTGCCGAGTTGCCAAGAATGGGATTAGGACCTGTCCGGAAGACTTATAAAACCGGTACTTGAGCTAAGGAACATAGGCCAACCGATTTCGCAGTGTGTCCCCCGGCGTGCAGAGGGGCCACCGGGCAGATTGGTGAAAGCCTAGTTGGCGATCAGAGACCCTACTCATTCACTCTTGGGCAGCGATCAAATGCAGCATCAAGAGGGGGTAAATTAGGGTTCAGAAGTATTTCTGGCAGAGTAGGTGGGTTATTCAAAGAAGTGACAATCAACTAGAGAATCTATATAGCATTCAGAATTTGCAGTAGCTCCTCCTCCCCAAATTAAAGGGAGCAAAGCAACTTTTTTCAAAAAGAAATTTCTTTCATTTTTTTTATTCTGCTACTCCGCCGATCACGGACCTCATCCGAAGGGGTGAGGTCTAGAGTCGGATTCTACTACCTCGTAGCAGGTCTGATTTGCACTACAGCCCTATTAAGAGAGCTTAAGGTCTTCAGTCTCCCAGTTCCTGTAGGGCAGGATTCCTTAATCTCATACCCTACGTGACGGATCGTTCGATAATAACTCATTTTGAGAGGAATCGAACTCCTGGGCTCCTGCTAATTGCACAGGGGGGTTAATTGTTTCTTGACATGTTAACCACTGCGCCAGCTAGGTATTTTCACATCATAACGTTACAGGAACAAATACTTATCCTGTTGTCCTTAATTTTTTGACTTGAGATTAAAGATAATGATACTACGATATAATATTTATTAAAAATTTAATGCATCGTAGAGATAGGCAGCACAATATAGACAAGATTTATATTAGTTGCTCCTCTGTCTCAAAGCCACCAGAGGGCTAGACTATCTAACAAGATATATATGGCTCAATCTCCGAATACACGCTATGAGTATCTGCAGGCCCGTCGGTTGCCCAAACCCCACATACCAGGTTCCGGAAACCAGTCCCTAGCTAAGCAGACACCTGCTCTCTTAGAGGCCATTCCATCAACTAGGCATCTAAATTTAATCATTACAAAAGACTTTCTTAACTTCCAGGATAGAATAAATTCAGTTTTGGAAGCTCATGGTACCGTTCTCACGTCTCTCGAACCACCACTACCAGTGCTCCCAAAGCCCAGCCTAACAGCCACGATCTCATCATGCGCAGGAAAATTCGAAGATCTTACTAGCCAAGGTAGCCAAGGTCTTAAAGCCAGGGGACAACTATTGGTAGATTATCAGTTCCTTCGCCCATCATGAGCGATCACTTACATTTTAATTCCCTAACTCTACGTTCCAATTCGAAATAGAAATTAGTTCTTAACTTTCGTTTGAGACGAGTCCATTCCCGAACTCTACAGGGCCCCCCACTCCCTCGCCATTCCAGGGCAATCCTCGCCCATCGTGAGTATGAAAAAGGGTAGTAAGTCTCTATTTTAGCACATAGTCTAGGTTTACTGGCGGTAGTTTGCCTGGGCTTCAAAGAGTAACTTTAAGACTCCGAAGGTTATTTAAGCTCGATGAATTATACTCAGGTTGGTGCTAAACAATGCATCACCCTCACTTGCTTTATTTATCTTGACCCCCAATGCATTACACAATGCTCTTGCTCTAGGTTACATTCTGGAGCGTCAAGTTTCTTTTAGCTTTTTCCGCAAGATGACAAGTTAGAGTAGACCTAATGCTAAATCAATCCTAAAGTTTTGCTTTGACTTAGGACCGCCTATGGTTTGAGGCTTCTAGGATCAAGTGGCAAGTCCCGCCCATCTCTAAGGCTAGTAGGTGTGCACTAATCCACAACATCATACAGGCGAGTTGCATGTTTTAAGTACTATATATGTTTATCAGATATATGCTACTACTATAGCCAGACGCCTGTGTCATATGGGAATACTATCTTTATCCGCAGCGCATACTTTATTCTCATCCCGGAATCATACCCTCGGGTTAAGTGTTAGCTAAGGAGCTACTAGATCTCTCATACAGCGCTTCGGAATGCTATTCATTAACCCCACTAGGCTACAGGGAGAGTATTACACAGCGGTTTCGGACGAAGCCGGCAACCGCGTTCGGAGCACAGCACAGAACCGGAGGTTCAAAACCCCCCGCCGGAGGAAAGAAAGCTTTACTCCAGAATAGCTAATTTGTCGGTTACTAGTACAGCTCAGTACGCATCCTGTCACTCTTGAAGATGTTGGCTGGTGTAGATGAAGATGGGACCGGCCATTAGGGTAGATTATGCCAGGATATTTCATGGCAAAGCTTTCTTTCTTTCTTCCCCTTTCCTTTTTCCTATTCAATTGGATGCCCTAATGCACTATACGGTGTCGTGAGGTGTAAGCTAATAGATTGAATGACATTGTGAGGAAGATTTCCACAGCATCCTACACCCACATCAGCCCCAACCTAACTAAATTAAAAAATAGAACTATATAGCGGGCGCCCTTTCACCTATTCACTCTATTCCTAATCCTAAAGCACTCGACACCGGTCCCCCGTAACCAATTCTAATTACAAAAAATTAGACCAACCCTCTTCCCCTCATTCCTTCACTCCTCCTCCCCCGCCCCCGACCTATTCCATTAAACCAGCTCCAGAACTCCAATACACCTTAACCTCTAAGGTTAGTTCTATACCCGTCCCCTGCTCCCTTCTGATAATAAAACATTAGGACGCCAAAAGCCTTACTCCGTCTGCCTCTACCGGCCCTCCAACTAAATGGGCACCAGCAGACCTTGATGGGCACAGCGAGAAAATGCACAAGGCTAGGAAACCTACGGACGAGCAAGAGAATGCCTTGGTATCTAGCAAGAGGGAAGCTCTCGATCAAAACATCGAGGGGGTGAAGAGGTTGGCAGAGGAGCTGCGCGCCAGGATGTAGCAGAAGCAGCCTAGATACCATGGATTCCCGTGTTTGCGAATAGGGGGAAGAAACCGGCAAAGGGCCCTGGAGGCGAGGGGGTAAGTGAGTAGCCAATTCCACAGCTGGGGGCTCCCAAGGGGATGATGCCATTTCCGAGTACGAGATTGGGACCGCAAGTGCGGTGGTTTGTGTTCATCAGTCAGCTGTTATCATGGCTTGGGTCATTCATTTCTATCGAGAGCGAGAATCAGAGAAAGATATCTAAGTTATAATTTTTCCAGGTCTATTTTTGCAAGGTCCCAGACCTCTAGATTTTGGGGCGTTATGGGCTGGCTCTTTACTATCTATTATATGATCTGTCTACGCTCTTGGTATGAGGTTAGCTGGTAAACGAAGGGCTCGACAGCAATTCCCTCTAATTCCCTACTTCATTCCCCCGCTACATCGAGTTCTCAGAATACTACTGGGGGATCTGGAGAACAGAGCTCCTTGGTTTCTGACCTATATGAGGCAGCGGGTACCTGGAAATTTAGGGCTAAATCTGGGAAGCTCACTGGCGAAAGGAGCTGGAGAGATCCGATTCCCGGATTCACCCCTGGGTCCAGTTCGGGATGAATTCCTATCAGAATAAACTTTTTAGTGGTTTCCGATTGGGCTTAAATACTTGTTGACTTGGTTTAGATGCGGGGTGCAGATCGGAAGATTAGGCAAGATAGTTTGACCTGCACCCGGACATCTGGAATGTCTAGTTTTGAAGGGGCCTCCGAGATCCAAAATATAAGGCACTGATGCAGTTGCCGCCTCATCTACATCGCGCCTTGCATTGCTCTTGCTTTGAGCATACAATCATAACAGGAAATTGATCCCAACACGCGACCTCCTCCCGTGCTATCTTCTTGCAGCAAAACATTAGACTGACCTCGAAATGACGTTTTTTTTTCTGCCTTTTCATCTCATTCACACGGAACCTTACAGTATGCCTATAGTATCTACTGCTGTACTGCGCAAGCTCCGTCCCGTCACCATCCCTGTTCCCGTTAGCCCCCATATCAATACAACGTCCCCGAGAGCGCTGCATCGGCACCAGCGAACACACATGCGTAGAGCCACCACCAACCAAACAACCAAGGGCTAGGAAACGGCTGTTTCAGCCTTAAATTTTATGACCTTTGACCGTGCGACCGGTACCCTACCTAATGTGCTTCCCGCCTGGCTATGACGTGTATAACAGATATAGCGTCCTTCTGGAAGACTATCCCACGTTACAATACCCTTTTTTCTCCTCTTCCGCCCCCTTATCCCCGCCTACCGTAGTTTTATCTCAAACCACCCCGGGAACCATAAATTTAGCACAGCCCCATGATGTCAACCACAAGGCCGCGGATATTTCGAACTACGCAGGTACAGTGCGTTGCCGTGCGCATCCGTTGAGCTGTGTGATAACGCGATGAAGTTGATGAGGTGTGATGTTTGGGTTGTTTCAGCCTTGCTCGAGCTCAGATTCTCCTGTACCCCTTGCATGAAAGCATGAGATGGACAAATGAGTCGATGCGCTAGCTTTTGCCAGGCGAACGAATAATTCAGAATTTGCATCGTGTGTCTCCAATTTGTATACGTGGAGGTGATATATGACATTTGGCTGCATCTTGGCGAAGCAGCACCAAGCGCTTTGCCAGCGAATTGTGTTCTAAGGAGAAATACAATTCAACCAATCCAAGAGCAACACCACCCAACCAGTCACCCAACAGACAAACCAAAACAACCACCAGCCACACACACACAACTCCCGAGTGCGCATTCATGATCATAGTAAAATGGAGCATACACCGCCACACAGATTGGACAATCATGATTTTCATCCGCTTACTCTTTTTTTTTTCCCGCTCGCTCCCTCGCTTCGCTTCGCCCGGCCCAAAACACCCCCTCCCTCCACACCGCTTCCGAAAAAAATAAAAATAATAAACTCAAAAAAAAGATGGACACAGCTAGATTAGCAATAGCCACCACAACGACCACAGCCCCGCTATTCGCAACTCCCGCAACGCCCACAACTCCCCGCCTCAAGCGCCGTTCTACAACTAATACTGCTACCGCGGGTAACAGCGTGCACGTTTCGCCGTACCCGACGTCCCCGCGTACCACCGAGCCCCCGTGCAAGCCTACGTCTTCCTTGGCACGTAAACGAAGAAGCTCGATTATGTCCAGGGCGAGTATGTCACCAGGAGAAAGTGGTGGGAATGGATGGATGGAGTCGGGGGGTTGTGAGAATAGGGGGGGCGTAGGGGGCGCGGACATGGCGAGGGAGGGAGTTGAGGAGGGGTTTTTGAGGATTTCTCAAGCCATGGTTCGTTTCTTCTTCTCTGCCGGGGGCTATGGGCTCGGTGAGAGGAGGCAGTTGAGGGGGAGATTTGTGGTTGTTGAGCTGAGCTGGTTTGTTTGTTTGTTTGTTGATTGGTTAGTAAACTGACGATGAGGAACGAGCTTCACAATAGAACCTCCTCTCACTTCAACCCACCACAACAACAGTTCCTACAACACCTTCAAACTTTGACGCGCCGGTGCATTGGCCCTCGCCCGAGGAATTACTCAAAGAGTCTTTACGCCAATCGTTGTCTGCCCTTCACGCTCTCTCGCAGATAAAATACCTCGTTGAAAAGTCCCCCTCACCGACGGCTGAGCAGAACGGTGAAACTGGAGGTGGCGGGGTTGGCGAGGTAATGGGAGTTTATGATAGAGCAATGCATGAAATGCGTGCAGCTGCTGAGATACTTGTGCGTTTAGATCGAGATACTGCTTCTCCCACAGCGACTTACTAATCCGATCACAGGCATGGGCGGAGCGGCACCTTGCAGAAGAAAAGGAGATTGTCAAAGAGCGGCTATTGAAAGGGTAGCTTTTTCCGGTTTTTTCTATCTATATGATGAAGGGGTACGTGGGGTGGGGTAATGAGCAGATGTGATCCATAAGGTATGTATTAGCACCGGTGATCTTTGAGCTTTAGTAAAAGGCAGAGACTTATTTTTTAGCATGTACTTTTACGATATGGTTTTTTGACCGGTGTGCGATATTAGGGCGGGAGGGTGTTCGGAGTTTATTATGATAACGACTTACGACCAATTTAATGGCAATATTTGTTTCGTTGTTTTGTTTCTATACCTTCTCTGCTTCATTTGGTTTGTGGAATAGCTCTTCTTTTTAGTTTAGCATCCTCCGTCGGGGGTATTATTGGAAGGACATGATATTGAGCGAATGATACTATATTAGAGGAACGATACAGGGGATACTTATCGCAGCAATGTTTACTCTCGGCCTCCCTCGCCCCTAATCATCTCCCCGGCCAGACCTGTCTGCGGATCTTTAAAATCTCATCTCATTTCGAACTCTAACCCGCTTATACAATACCGGTACGGAGAAATACACTTTCGGGCGGTCGGTCCAGCCTCACTGATAATCCAGGATACGGCACCATGCCATAACGTGGAAGCAAACAAATATAAATGATAAATCTTAGCTCTTAACATGGCCGACGTAGTCAGTTAGCAATGGCGGATCATCGCCCCGCAGGCGGCCATGCGGCTCAAAACCCATTATATGACCGGAAACGTAGATATTTGGGACTTCGTGATTGCGGTCTCTTTCAACAATGCCCTCTGATTCTCGCAAACCACCAAGCTCAACAGTGACACCCACCACTCGCTGGTAGTGGGAAAGCCTCCCTACCTACTAGAGTCTTGATAGGAAAGCATGAACAGCAACACCCCCCGAGGGATCTCCTAGAGCATGGCAGGCTCCTATGTACCGTTAATCTGCCCGTTCTGGAAGCAATGGAATATTTAGGGGAGGCCCTTCTCTCTCCAAAGTCGCCCCTAAAGTCCATGGCATTGCCCTCACTTTGTGGGTGCGAGATTCTGAATAGACCCAACTCGGTTATAAGGTATCCATGAAACATCCTGAGAATATGTTACCGTGCAGGGGACTTCGGGGATGTGTGGGGTATGATCTGCCAGTACTCTACTCCTTAATTCGTAGGGAATTGTAAAAATGCCAAGAACCAGAGAGTTCGAGGATCTTAGCTCATCTATTTCCGGATAATCCACGAATTAGCCAGCCCTCGCCCATTTCGAAAGTATCCTCCTCGAATCTTGGCATGGCTTAGGCCTAGGAAAAGCTGGGATTACCTGATAGGAAGGGGCAAGTTGGTACACTCCCATCTTCGAAGTCTTCGCGCAAAGAGAGGTTCCCTAGTTCATAAAGTATCCGGATAGAGAAAGTTTTCTTAGTGCCAAGCCAGATGGTTATACCGTAACTAGGAGTTTCCTTCCCCGCAAAGAGGGCTCCTGGTCGCCATAAATTGTTTTGACTATACCGGATATTAAATCTCTCCTGATGTCAAGTGGCTTTCTCTCTATCCAGATACTTTATGAATGAGCGAGTATCATACTGTGGAAAGCGCTACAATGTTTGGCAGAGCCTCGTCCTAGTACAGTACCTTCATTGCCGCCAAGACATTGCCACAGTAACGTACTCGTATTGGACAGGGAAGGGAATCAGACGGGAAGTAGATCAGTTAAAATGCACTGCAAAAGTAGAAACATGGAAACCTCAATCGACGCACAACACTAAAAAGATGGATTCAGATGGGCAGGAAATATCTGATAGCACAATATTTTTTGATTTGCCTGTTATTGAGCTGAAAATCGGGGGTTTTATTTTGTCGGACTTCCCGTAGTGAGGATTTGTGCAAAACTCATACTGATCCACTTCCTGGTCCAGTACGTTACCTGTCTTTCTCCGGAGAGTTTGCGAACAGAAGCGTATTTGCACGGTACTGAGCACCGGAAAATTTCCCAGGTGATTCATTTTGTCCACAAAATACATACAAAATAGTGAGGCTTGGCTAAAATAACCCCCGAAACGGCCCTCACATAATTAAATTGTGGACTTTACGATCTCCACAAACATTACCCTCATCATAGGTCAGAAAATTAGAGCTAGGGAGGAATCTATCTTTTGGGCACTCCTATGAAGCTACACCTTCCTAAAGATGTGGTTGTGGTTATAAATCCCCGAAAAATCTGCATTGTGTTAGTTCCTAGCTGATATCAAGTGCCCACCACAAATATCTAGCGGAGAGTATCTGAAGATAACTCCTATTATTACACAACTACCCGACCGGCGAAAGAATCTCGTCTCATTTTCAGATACTGTATGCTAAGTTACATACGAGCGCAAGCACGTGTTGGCATAGTTTGCCTGGCGGTCGTGGTTCCAGATTTTGGGGGAGCTTGGCAAAAGGGCCCACGATTAAGCACGAATGAGACACCGTGACGTTACTAATAGCTAGAGTTGTCATGGGAAATTTGCGTAAGCACGGCAAAAGGGAGGCTGCACCAACAAGTTCCCCAATAGACAATATGACCGGTCTACTGTGCTTGCTAATTCATGAAATATCCGAACACCTTGGCACTGATTAATAGGTATCCAGGCGGAGGGCGTCCGGATATATTATGAATTGGCAAGTAACATACAGAACTCGGTGCTGATGGTAAAATTGGAAAACATGAAACTGGGCTGGGAACTGCTGGAGCGGAGGCTGGGGGCTTGCGTGAGGTTAAGAAGACAACCTTGCGATAGCAAACTTCGCCAATATCTCAAATTCTACCTTAATAGTGTTTATGGCTATTCCAGCGCTTTGCTTGACCACGGCCAGTTCATTGATATCGACAAATCAAACCTTCACTTGGCCTCACCGATCATGGGACACATACCGGTGACGGGCTCTCTCTCTACTGCCCTTTAGTTGGATGGTGCCGTGCGCGTGCCGTATCCGACCTTGCTGGGGTGACCGTGACCTTCTACTAAACCGGACGATAAACAGATAGAGAGTTGACTT